>PVJA010004091.1:0-31150 GCA_004027025.1 Myocastor coypus | reverse complement strand
TGTGTGGACAGCTGGAGCTCTCAGCAGGTGGGTGTAAGAGCAGATGCAGCCCATTATAGGTAGGCCACAGGACGCGCAGGTGTATCCTGAGAGGGAGGAGAGGGCCGCTGCAAGCCTCATTTCAGACGAGGTGTGCTGAGGGTGGCTCTGACAGCTTTTTCCTGCTGATGTCAGACAGAGGGGAAAAGACAGCTGCCCAGTGACTGTCCAGAGACCAAGAGGGAAAAGCAGGGTCGTTAGTTGGCTCTAGGAAGGGACGCCTTGCCCCTTGGACCATGGGAGAATGGTGGCTTCAGGATGGTTCTCTGACTCTGTCCCAGGGTGGCTTGGTATCTGAGCCCTTTCCCTTCCATCCAAGTCTGAGGGGGTCGAGCTTTGATCTTACCCATGTCTGCTCAAGCAGCCGATTTCCGGAGGCCTGCGCTCTGCACTAGTAGGTGCTCACTCAGAGGTGTTTTGGGATTCCCTGCCAGGTATAGACCTTGGAGTTGGAGCCAGCTGACACAGCTCCAGGCTTCTGGGCTGTGAACAGGGCAGGTGGTGCTTGGTGTGCACCTGGGTCACCGTGGTGACTGACTAGCGTGGAGGCCTAGACCTGAGAACCTTCACGGCAGGGCTGGAAGAAAGCCATGGCTCTGAGTGCCCTTCAGCTTAGGCAAGTGGCAAGGGAGTGCCCAGACCAGGGAGGACATCCTACCGCCATAAGGGAGTGAGCGGGTAATAGGACTACTTGGTGTCCTTTGACCCACCCAGGTCAGTGAGCAAGCAAATGATGGACTCCACAGTCAGCATTAGCACACCCACCTGGCCTGGGTCCTGTAGCTGGCAGCTTTAGGTCTTGACAACTCATCTGTGTCGTGCCTTCTGCCCCCAGCTCCCAGCTGCTGCCCTTCCTACCGGCTGCTGGACGCAGGAGGAGCACTCGGCACCAACTGTGTGTGCCTTGCTTCAGCTGCTCTGTGGGCCGGGGATGGAGTGGGTGTGGGGGCCAATGTTGGGGTAGCCCTGGGTGCACGAGAGGGGAGGTAATTTGGGGTCATCTTCTAAACCTGATAGTTACAAAACATGGCAAGTAAAAGTCATTTCTTATGTTGCGTGAAAAGTTGTATGGAGGTCTCCAGTTTTGGTTGGGTTGGTTGTTTTGCAGTTCTAGGGGCTGAACTGGGGCTCTCACAGGGAACTAAATTCCTGGTGCTGTTGATTTCCTAAATTTTTGTGTTGAGGAGGTCATAGGGAGCCCTTGCTGGGCTCAAGCATACAGTCCTGCCTCAGTCTCCCAGAGTACTGGGATTACAGGTGTGTGCTGTAGTGCACAACCAATCAAAATAGATGGACCCGTGCTTTGGGAGCACATTTATCATCTGATTCCAGGCTTCCGTTTTGGGACCCAGGAGGAATCTCCTTATAAGCTAGCCAAGGCCTCTTTCCGAGATCTCCAGAAAATCTTCCTT
Organism: Myocastor coypus; assembly: GCA_004027025.1. NCBI lineage: Eukaryota > Metazoa > Chordata > Mammalia > Rodentia > Myocastoridae > Myocastor > Myocastor coypus. Next base: position 29,699 of record PVJA010004091.1, on the reverse strand, counting down.
GGGAAGTTTTATTCTAAGTTCACCTTTTCTCAAATGCATCAGTGGTGAACAAACCCGGGCACCTTTCAGTCCTTGCTCACAGGCCGTGTGCCTGGGCTCCCTCACCCATCCCGCCAGGCCTTCCTGGAGGCCTCAGGTGGTCAGCACTTGAGCGAGATGCTCAGGACCAACCACTGGGCCTCCCTGAAGAGCAGGAGGATGACCTGTCAGAGACCCAGCCAGAGACCTTTTCTGTTCCCGTGTGGGTCGGATGCCCATGTGGCTACCACACTGGAGAACCCCGAACGGTCCACCCTCGGAATGGCCTACATGCCCAGCTCATAGCCAGCTGCTTTGGTGCAGAGAAAGATTTTTCCCAAGAGGTTGCTTTTGTGGTGTTGGACTCTTAAGGTCTCTCTCTCTCTCTTTCTTTCTGGTACGGGGGGATCAAACTCAGGACTTTGCATTTGCCTGGCAGGCACTTAGGCCACTGAACTACATCCCTAAGGTTCCTTTAGGGAGAGGGAAATTGGTTCTAAGTTTGTTCTGTGGCTGGTGCTTCTCAGGCATCTGACCTCGGCTCATAGGCAGTTCCAGAAGGAGACCAGTAACCATTGCTTGTTTTGTTTTCTCTGCTGTGAGACCTGGGCCTGGGCAGAGTGAGAAGGGAGTGGGCGGCTAGCTTTAGGTTGGACTTGGGGGGATTCGGGGACGAGTGAGACCCCCCTGCTTAGGGGAAATGGGAGACTACTGGGTAGGCTGTGGGTCTGCTTATAGCCGAAAGGGTGGGGCACAGTGTGGCCCCTTCTGTGGGCTCTTCTGGGGGTCTGTGGCCTGGAAGGGTGTAGAGCCTTTTGCCATTTACGTGAAACATCCAGAATGTTTTCAGAGACAGAAAGTAGACTGGTGGTTGCCATGGTGGAGGGGAGAGCAGGACGGGGAGCAACTGCTCCTGGATGCAGGGTTTCCGCTCTGGGGGTGATACAGAGGTTCTGGAATCAGATAGTGGGGATGGTTGCACAATCTTACGACTATACGAAAAGCCACCGAAAAGTACGCTTGTAAAATGGTATATCTTGTGGTGTGTGAGCTGCATCTCCGGGCTTTTTTTTTTTTTTTTTTTTTTTTTAAATAGGCTGAGGTTTTGGGCCATGGCAGGGTTGGGCTGTATTTCTGTCCCTGAGCCCTATGCGTCCTGGTGTCTGGATAGACCCTGCTGGGACTTGGGGCAGCTCCAGTGTGCAGTGCCCTGGGGAAGCAGTGGGTTCCTGCTGAGGCTCCACCCTGAGCCCTCAGATTGATGCTTAGGTGAGGACTGTATGTGTGAGCTCTGGGGGAGCCGGAGTATGGGTCTGAGCCAGACTCATGCAGCAAAAGGAAGTGCTCCAGACACGTGGCCCCCTCTTCAGGAGCCGTGGCAGCTAGGGGCGGTGCAGGGGCACCTTGAATGGTGGGTGTAATGGGTGGGCGGTAGGGGCAGCGAGCAGCCCAGGCTAGAGAGAAGCCAGTTAGGAAGGAGCCGCCACATAAGCAGAATGAGGCTCTGCCTCTGGGATGGGTGGGTGACTAGACCTGCAACGGCCTGGGAGGGGGATGAGGTGGCCGGAGCATCAGCCGAAAGGCCCCAGACTGTCCAGCAGAGGCAGACCGTGAAGGGCCAGGTGCACACTGGGTTTCCTCCACACGCTTCTTGGAGATTCTGCCAACTGCAGGCCCAAGCCACCTCTGACTCTCACCCACGTGGCAGCAGCTGGCTTCTTTGCAGCGCCTGCTTTGACCCATGAGGCAGGAGTCTTCAGCAGCATAAACCAGATCATGTCTCTCCTCTGATTCCTCCTGGGTCTTCCTGTTGCTCTTGCCACCGCTCGAGTGGTTTATTGGCCAGCCTTTCCAGCTGAGTCCATGTCACCTGCACCATCCCCACCCTCTGTCCAGCAGCCACCACTGTGTCCTTGTGGTTCTGCACCCAGCGAGTTCCTCCCCCCAGGACCCTCGAGCACGACCCCTGCTCCCTTTCCCACGGAGCTCTGGCAGGGCCAGTGGTGTGCCGTGGTGTGCCGTGGGGCCCACCTGGATGAGCTGGTATCTCCCTGGCATGCTGGAGGGTCCCGGGCCTCAGTTCACGGCCCAGCCCCAGGTGTCATCCCTGAGAACAGGCTGAGAACTGTACTACTCACCCCATCCCAAGAATCCCTTCACCCCATCCCAAGCTTTACCAGAAAGATCTCTGTCCTGTGCCAAAGAAAGCCTATTTTCCAAGAGATGAAGTGAAGCTGCTTTGAAAAAAGAAAAATAGGAAGAAGAGCCTCGTGGTCATTAATACCCAGTGATTCTCAGACTTTGCTTCGCTGGCATGTGGCGAGTGGCGACCTTCTGTTCTTCCCCTGGGGAGGTTTAGCCCTTGCTGCCTCCCTGGGCTCACCCACAGGGTCACTGTTCACAGCTGCCCGGAGGTGGCCTTCACCATAGCTCGCCTTCTTTGCCAGTGGGAATGGCACTCTGTACAAGCACTTCCGTGGTTTCAATTTTTTTTTTCTTGTTTCAGAACTTTTGTTTATTTATTTATTTTTATGGCCGGCTCAGCCTGCCCTGAGGGCAGGGCTGGTGCAGCATGTGGTGTCGGAGATCGAACCACGGTCCCTGCAGCCACCTAAGCTTTCCTAAGCAGGCGCTTTAGACCACTGAGCCATCCTGCCGGGCCACGTGGTTTCAATTTGGATTATTTTTGTGATGCATGATATCCAAAGAGAATTATAGGGTCAAGGAGTGGGAAGAGCCAGGCACAGTAGCACGTACCTGTAGTCCCAGCACTCTGGGGTGCTGAAGTACAATTCCGAGTTTGAGCCCAGCCTGGGTAATAGTGACTTGGTGGGGCTGTGTCTTAAAATTCGTCAGAGCCTGGGGTGGTGGGGCACACCTGTAATCCCAGCACTCCAGAGGCTGAGGCAGGAGGAGCTCCAAAACTTTGAGATCAGCGAGGGTTACATAGTGAACTCAGGGCCAGCCTGAACTACACAGTGAGACTCTGTCACCAAAGAAAGAAAGAAAGAAAAAAAAAAAAAAAAAATCGAGCTGGGGATGTAGCTCAGGATAATAAACGCCTGCCAGACAAGTGTGAAAAAGTTCTGAGTTCGATCCTTGGTACCAGAAAAAAAAGAAAGGTGCTAGGGATGTAGCTCAGTGTGAACATTCTGGATTCAATCCCCAGCATCGCAGAAGAACAAAAAGCAGGGAAGTAGGAAGAGGCAGGCTATTCTCGTCTGGCCCTGGTGGCATCTAAGCACGACCAACACAGAGTTGTGTGTTCCATAGATTTGCAGCAGGCAGGGCACTTTTTCCTTACCCGACTCAGCACTGTGTGGAGTCCACTGTGGCTGTGGTGTTTGGATAATCTGCAGTGCAGCCCCTCCTCTGCGGCTCACAAGCAGGGCCCAGTAAAACACCACAGAGAGGGCCCAGGGTGCGGGCCCCTGTGAGAGCCAGCAGTCCTCTGTGAGAGCGGGAAAGTAGAACAGGGGCCCATTCCCAAGGCCTGGCCCCAACAACTGGCCAATGCCCACGCCTCTCTGCTCCCCACCCCTAACCTGCAGAAGGGAGGCAGCTCAGCCCCTGGCCGGGCTCCAGGTGCCTGTGAGATGAGGCGCCTCTGACAGCCACTGTAGGCCTCACTCAGCCCCATAGCCTCATGGGCTGCACAGCCTCATGGGTTGCTGCGGTCCCAGAGCCGGTCACACCCCCTCGCACCTTGTGACTGGTGCTTCCTGCCGCCGCTGTGTACAAACAGGCTCCGTTGGAGGAAACAGGTGTTCTGTCAGGTCACAGGCCCCCACCCCTGGGGTACAGTAAGTGCTTGGAGGTGGTGGTGCGGCCCTGTGAGGAAGGTGCCAGCCCAGGGGCCTTAGGGCAATGTGAGGAGGGCAGCTTCCGCCGCTTGGCGGAGTGGCCCTGGCCAGCTAGCTCCCCACCTTGGGCCCCAGTTTCCTCACCTGAGATTGTGGACGTGAGGTTGCTGCACATTTGGGTGCTGCCTGAGTAGCAGCAGCTGTTGGAAGACTAGGGTCGCTGAAGACCGCAAGATGTTCGCATGCTCCTAGAGCCCAGACCAGAGCCTTTGCTGCCACCCCTGTGGCAGTGCCACTGGCCCAGCAGCCCTCAGACACTTAGCTGGGCTACAGTGCAGAACCTGCTGGAGTGCTGGGCCCTGATTGCATAGTGACCAAGCCCTCTGTACCACTGGTCTGTTTTGCATAGGTCGTTGGCTGCCTCTGTTCACTGAGATCCCCAAGTCTGTGCAGGTGAAGGGCCTAGGGGGTCTGGTGAGGCCTAGTTGCAGCCGGGAGGTTGCCAGAGAGGAACTGCGCTGGGGAGCATAGGAAGCTACCTTGAGCAGGCACTGCCAAGCCAGTGAGGAGAGAGGGTGGGTGATGAGTGTGCCCCTGAGGGTGTGGAGGGCCCAGTGCCCAGCACCCAGCCTGCCGACCACGCTGCCCTGCTGCTCTCCAGGACTGGTGGGCTGGCAGAGGCTGGCTGGCACATGCGGCGCGTTGGCCTTAAGGAGGATAGGCTGCTGTGCAGCACAGATGGACTCAGTTGGACACGGAGGACCAAGGCGGGGAGAGCAGCAGCAGGCACAGGGTGGCCTCTGCGAGGGGTGGTTGGAGGGACTGGAGCAGAGCAGGAGTGGGGAGGCCCAAGGGTGGGCGTGGTGAACGTCTAGGGCACTCCGAGCTGGCAGCCGTGGTCCTTCCCTGGTTTTCCATGAGCCTAGGGGTTTGCCTGTCTGATGACTGAGGAGAGCACACTGTGGAGGTCAGGTGTGCTAAGCCAGGGCCAGGGTGCAGGTGGCTCCCTTGCCCAGTGGGCCTTAGCTGGGCCCTGAGCGGGGAAGTTTGTGAGAACCGAGGCCTGCCTGTGGAGCATCCTTCAGTTTCCAGCCTCCTCTTGAAGATCCTTTATGCTTGGGGCTTGGACCTGGGAAGCCACCACCTGCGCTTTAAAGGCTGTGGCCCACAAAGGCTTCTTCATGACAGACTGGGTGGATTTGTCATCCTGGGTTGGCTCCCCTGCAAGCCCCCAGGTGGAACCAGGCCCCTGCTGGGCTTGGCTCCCTTAGGAGAGGTGCCTTGCTGGATAGGCCTTGGCCCAGAGTGGAGCTAGGAGGAATGAGAGGCTGGTCTGCTCCTGCCAGGAGGCTGCAGAGACCGCCTGTCCCACCCAGGGAGCCTGCCCACCCGGGCTGCACCCACAGGCTCTGCTTCAGAGCCCAGCGCCAGCCTGGTGACACCGCCTTTGCTCTGCAGCCCTGACTCCAGGGCCAGAACTCCCTGGAGATCAGAGGCAGCAGACAGGCTGCCAAGTGAGCTTCCTCCTCAGCCCTCTGACCCTCCCTTTAAAGCAAGCAGCTCTCCCTCCGAGGGCAGGGAAGCCGTCTGGGCCCACAGCACTGCGAAGCTATGACGTTGGTATAGCGGTGGCTGTAGGCACGGGTGGGCAGGACGTTGCCCTGGGGAACAGTGGGTGTGGCTGTGGGATAAATCTGGTTAGTGCTGTCTCTACCCCACCAAGCCTTGGCTGGCTTGGGCATTGGGGGTGGCAGATCACCCCTGTCCATTTCCCATGATGGCAGAGGACTGTGGTGGGGGAGGAAGGCGCACTGTCCCTAACCTGTGACCCTTAGTAAATCTACTAGCCTCTGTCTGTCTGTCTGTCTGTCTGTCTGTCTGTCTCTCTCCTCCCAACGGCCTCAGGAGCATCCCAGGCTGAGGTTCTGGAAAGGGCTGGCAGGAGAGGCAGGCCTGGGGGTCAGAAGGGGGCTGGGCACTGCAGGACCAGCCAGGTGCCAGGCTCCCATTAGGCACAGGAGTTCTGGGGTGGCAGGGGCAGGTGATGGAGCCCAGGCTGGGTAACTCAGACCTGGCTTTGGTGGCAGTGGGCCCAGCCCCCTGGCCTGCTGGGCCGCCATCTGAAACGCATTACTGATGCTTTGTAAACTCCACATCATTCGGCCACATGAAAGCTGGGGCCTAAAAATAGCCTCTCCCAGAGGACGCCCCGCATTGGCAGGGCTCAGCTGACCTATGTGTGCACACCCACCGCCATGCTACCTCTCGCCAGGGAGCCCCGACCGGGGCCGCACCCACCCAGTGTGGATGGACAGCTGCTGCCTGAGGCTGCTTCATCTGGGCAGAGACCTCATCCAGCTGGGCAGAGCTTTAGTCCTCGAGGCCTGACCCAGGGGACAGTGTCTAGGAAAGCCAGGAGGAGGCCGTGGGAGGTGCAGCAGTGGCATTAGGCCCTTTCTCAGCTGCATGTCCCTGCCTGGAAGGCTGGGGAACCATCTTACAGATGGGGACACTGAGACCAGCATGGGAAAGGGACCCGACCAGGCTGACCTTTGTGTGACTCTGGCAGGTGGGACAGGCGGGCTGATGCAGGTATGCTGGGGAGGAAAGGCCCGACCTGCCCTGGCCCTGTGTGCTGTGGGGAGCCTGCGAGAGAGGCCTGCAGGCTGCTGGCTGACTTCGCCCTGCCTTCTGTGGGTTCCCTCTCCCCGTGGTCTCTCTGACCAACTGCAAACCACTCTTTTCCCTAAAAATAAACATGCTTATGGGATTGGGGGAAGCTTTGTAGCTATCAAAGGAAATAATAGGGTGTTTAAGAAAATTACATTGCATTTTAAATAACTAGCATGAAAGCCATTAAGTTTGAAGTTTCATTCAAATCATACGGCTCTGTGGCTGGCCTGGTGGGTGGTGGCGGGGCCCTCAGATGCCGACAGGCAGCCGTGGCCGCAGTGAGGTCCCTGCTAGCCGGGTGTTTCGGGGTCCAGGCGGGGCTGGCCTCAGTGTGAGCCCAGCAGCCCCCCGGAGCGTGCTGGCATGCTTTGAAGCAGTGTGCGGCCCTGGGAGCCACCCAGCCAGGAGACCCAGCCCTCTGGGCAGGACGTGTGGGTGTGGAAATGCAGGGAGAGAGGCCAAGTGGTTGGTGACCGTGTGGAGGTGGGGCTTTCAGGCATGGTGGATGGGATCCGAGCAGGCTGAAGAGCGTCTGTAGGCCCGCAGCCATGCCTGTTCTCTTTACTCCTGAATTCTCAGTCCCCGCAGCATGTGCCTGGCACACAGTAAACTGCTGTGGGAAGAACAGCCGTCCTCGCTCCTGGGGCCAGAGCTTCCCAAGGGCTGTAGGCCGTGGCCAGAAACAGAGACAGCAGCCACTGATGTTGCCGCCATTCTGCAGATGGGGCATTGGAGGTTCAGAGAGGTTACCTGGCAAAGTCAGGTTTGGCCTGGGATCTCTTGCCCCAAATCCCATGCTCTTTGCTGCCCTCCTATTGAATGTGTGTGGGGATGGGAGCATTGTGGGCAGAGTTGAGGTCCCCCCCCATCCGCCATCGGCTTCACCAATTGGATCCTGTTGGAGTCCTGCAGCCTCAGGGAAAGATGGCCCCTCATGGTTCCTCCTGAGGGTGACATCCTGCTAGCTCTGGGTTAGGCTGCTTTCCTCCTTGTCACCTGGCACGGTCAGGGCTCACAGGCTCGAGGGCCCACATCTCTTGGTTGGGAGCCAGGACTTCCAGAAGAAATGGCACCCGTAGTGTTGTCTTCATAAGTGACTTTGAGATGGACTCAGGGCCTGTGCAGTGTGGCTCCTTCCCGCAGCTTTGATCCTGACCTGGCCCCAAGCTCTGTGCTGGCCTTCCCCAGGCCAGATGCCGCTTTCTGTGTGGTCTGGGTTGGGCTACAGGATTTCCTAGCCCTGAGTCCCTGGGAAGGGCTGAGCTGCAGAAGCTGGGGCATCCCAGGCATGTGTGACCCCCAGGGGGAACTTGCTGGGCCTTCCGAGCCTCAGTGCCTCCCAGCAGCCCCTGGCGCATTCTGAGCGGCTCTGTTGCTGCCTCTGTTCCTCCTTCCCTTTCTTGCTCTGGTCACTGCAGGCCCATAGCAGTTCACATCTGGTGCATGGTGACACAGATAGTGGCCCACAGAAGCTGAGGACCAGCGGCCCAACCTGGCCCACGGCCTGCTTTCCTGAAAAGCCTTTATGTAGGAACCTGCTGCTGGTTTCTCCCCTTCCCCCTTCTATGTTGCTCTAATTAAACACAAAAACAGTATCACCAAACACAAGTATCAACTCGTTTAAGCCTCATCACAATCCGTGTGGCAGTGGACATTTGGCAGAGGAGCCCTGCGGCATGGAGAGGCACCACCCAAGAGCCGCAGGGCCTGAGCGTGGGCGGCAGATGCTCCGTACTCCGGTGGGCAGCGCTGCCTGCAGGAGTGGCCCGTGTTTCCCTTCTGCGCCGTGGGCTCTCCTTAGCCAGAGTCTGGGATCTCACCTTCCTCCACTATCTGCACTGTTACCCTGAGTGGCAGTTGTAGGAGCTGCATGGTGTGGTTTCTGGGGGCTCCCTGCCTCGCTCTCAGGGTCCTTGCCCTGCAGCAGCCCTGTCTGTCCTGCTCTGCGGAGCTGTGGTGGGGTCAGGAGCCTCCAGTAGCTTCTTGTCCACACCGTATTCTGTGACTTGTGGATAAATTGCTCAACGGAGGCCACACAGATCCTCGAGGCCCTTGGCTGGCAGTGGCACTTAGGGCCCACCTGGAGGGAGTGTTCTGACAGCCTCAGGGCAGTGCTGTCATGAGATAGTCACTGCTGCCGGCTGCTGGACCATCCCAAGGATGTGGGCGCCAATGAGGTGCTTGCCGCCCAGTTCCTGGTGGCGTGTAAGCAGGCTAGGAATACAGATCTGTGGCCCCGCCATTGTCTCCACTTCTCACTGACCAGCAGCCCCGCCTTCCTGGGCCTCCCTGCCCACTCCCCGCTCAGCAGCACACCCCGGCTTCCAGCCCGTGCTTTCCTGCCCTCCTGCACATGGTAGACCCTGTAGGGAGCATGAGCGCTCAGGTTCCTGTCAGTTATAACTAGCGGGAATTCCGGGTCCCAGAAGCACCAGGCAGGTAGGGCCTTGTGGGTTGGAGCCTGCTGCCCACTGGCTTGCTGCTGCTTACAGGCTTGCTTCTAGAAAGTTCTCTAGGCATGCTCTGGCACTGGTGTCACCTGCGAGGCCTGTGGCAAACCTTCCCACCAAGAACCCTACAGGGCAAAGTTCAAGTCAGCACCTGACCCTGCTTGCTGTGAGACTTCAGGTGCATCATTTGTGTCCTTGCGCTTCACCTTCCTTATCTGCAACATCTGCTTGTGCACCGGGGTGCTGGGGCAGGTGCTTGTGCACCCCAGGGTGCTGGGGCAGGTGGACTGCTGTGCACCGGTAGCGTGTGACAGGCTTTGCTGCAGCCAGCCCTCTGTGCCTCTTCCTGCCCTCTCTGCAGAGCCCAGGAGTACAGAGCCTCTCCTCTGTATCCCAGCCTCCGTTTCCCTTTGCGGAGGCCAGGGTGGGCTGCCTTGGTCCCCAGTCCTCGGTCTGCTGGGTGCAGAGTCGGATCGCAATAGTGGTTGCCAGGGCCATGGGGATGCCCAGCCTAGGCTGCTACAGTCCCCAACACTGGTAGTGTGGGCCGAGGTCCCACGGTAGCAGCTCCCGGAAGCTTGTGTTTTCCTCTGAAAACATCCTGTCCTGAGCGCCGTTCACCTCAGCAGAGGAAAGGAAATGCAAGTAAACAAATGCACAGAAACCACGAGAAACCAGGCCGTTCTGCAAGGGTGCCTCAGCTAGGCTGGCCCACGCAGCCCTGTGGTTTGCCTGGCTGTATGCAGGACTCTGGTCTTTACCTCTGTGGTGGCAGCCTCTACCTGCTGTCCAGGCCCCCGTGGCTGTGGACGGCCATGTGAAGGACTTGGCAACTGGCTCTGCAGTTGCCATGGCAACCGCCTGTTGCTGGTAGGTGGGACTGAAGTCCCCTGTTGCAGGTGAGCGTGGTCCTGCTGTCCCCTTCCTTCTAGCCCGGTTGGCTACTGAGCCCAGCTCTATGCTCTGTGGGGGTGTTGCGTGTGACCCAAGGCGCTCCTATGCTGGCGGCGGTAAGCTGGTGGGCCGTACTCTGGCAGGGCACTGTGTTCCTGAGTGGCAGTGCCTGGAGCGAGGCTGGGCAGAAGAGGGCATATGGCTCTCCTGGCCCTCTGGGCTCATTCTGCAGAGGCAGGAATTGTGGGAGCCCATAAATCCAGGCACACCCAGAAGGCCTCTTTGGAAGGTCTCTGGGCCTGCCCCCCTCTGGGGAGCTCATGCAGACTACCCCAAGCCTTGTGGGCATCCCACTCAGCAGGTCCTGGGCACTGGGACAGCTACTCCTGTTGCTGGGCCTCCCAGGGCCCCTGGAGCTAGATCAGGCCCCAGAGCTTAGCTCCTGGTAGTGCAGGGAAGAGAGGTGAGATTTAGATGGGTCTTCTGAGTGTGCCACCCATGGGTGCTCAGGGAAAGGCTGAGGGTGAACCGGCCTGTACAGGCATCTGAAGCTGCCCAACTGGCACAGGCCTCAGCAAATAGGAGCTGTGTGAACCAGCAACGGCATAGTATGGGCGGGAGGAGATGGCAGAGGAGGAGGCTGTGGGTCTCGGGTCAGGCAGGATGTTCCCTGAGCATGCCCTGGACAGTGGCCCCAGCTTCCCCTGGCCTCCCAACGTGTGCTGCTGTGCTGAGCTCCGTGCCAGCCCGGCTGGAGCACTCCACCCCATGCTGCCTGTCCTCCCTGGACACTGGCCCCCCCAGGGGCGCCTGCTGCACATAGCCAGAGACGTTTGTGACCTCGATGGCCTGGCTCAAATTCCATCAGAGAGAGCAGTTCAGGGCACAATCTCAGACTCTGGAGAGGGCCGGCGGCAGATAGGGAGGTAGGCTGTGACAGTATGGTAGGTTCATGCTGCGGCGGGGACGGGCAGGGCAGGAGGCTCTCCTGGGGTGGGAGCAAGCGAGGAAGCTGCATCTCCCTAGGGCCTGCAGTGTGGGTGAAATTGGCCACCCCAGATGGGACAGACTGCTCCAGGCAGGGGGCACAGCATCACCAAGCAACCAGTCACCACCCTGGCTGCAGCAGAGCAGCAGGAGGGCAAAGATGAGGGGGCGCATCCTGAGGACCCCAGAGGTCACACAGGGCCTGAGAGACAGGTGACCTCACCCCCCAGTCTCAATTCCCAGGTGGGAGGTGGGAAGGATAAAGTGACCTCCTCGAATAGGTGGTCATGCCTGGCATCGCTGCTGTGCACCTGGGAACAGAATACCCACAATGATGGCCTCCATCTGTCCAGGCAGAGGAACAGGAGGCCACGGCGTGGCTCTACGGCTCCTTCCTCAGCCACTCCCCAGGGCTTCTCCCCCACCGTGGAGGAAGCATAGAAACCACCTTGGCTAGGCGACTTGATGGCTCAGCCCCATGGCCAGTGAGTACATGGGAGCATGAGGGCTCTGGGCTGTGAGGCTTTGAGGGGCCTGGACCGTGAAATGTCTGCTGGGCTGACTAATGAGCTGATGCCTGTCTGAGCCCAGTGCCCAAGAGACCTCTGCCTGCCAGGCTGGTGCCACCATCCCCCAGGCACAGGCCTTTCTGTGAGGCGGTCCAGGTCAGAATAAGCCGCATCGTAGCAAGGGCCAGGAGGAAAGTGTAGGTGCAGATGTGGATGTGGGGGAGAGCTGGGTGCCCGGGCAGAGGAGGAGCAGGCCAGTGTGACTGGGCAGGGGCCTGGTTGGGGCCCTGCGGACCATGTGCAGCTGTCACCGCCAGGAATGCCAGAGCCTGTGAAGGTCCCAGAACCTTGCAGAAGCATTGCTAGGCCCAAGGAAGCCCTGACCAGCCAGGCTGTGGAAAAGGAGACTGGATCTTTTTCTGCAGTGACAGTGACCACAGAGCCTTCTTTGTGGAGTGGTGGCATCCCAGCTTGGCCATCTGCTAGCCGCCTGCCCCTGGGCTTCAGCTTTCCGTCTGTCAGGGAGGTTCCTGTACCTGCATGCATCAGAGGCGGTGCCAGGGGGACGTGGGAGAAGTGAGCAGTGCTCAGACTGGCCAGGCCTGGCCCCCAGGGAGTACTCGGCTGCCCTCAGCAGACACCATCCTCCACCCAGCACTGGGTGGGACTCAGTCTCATGCTGGCCAGGCCCACGTGGCAGGGGTGCCCTCCTGCCACCATCCGTGTGCCTGCCGCTGGGGGCTCCTGGACAAGGCGAGGTTGAGCCCCGACAGCTGTCTCACCTCTTGGGCGTCAGCCCAGAGGAAACAGCAACTTTCTTCACTGGGAAAGTGATGTGGGGCTCCAGCCCATGGGGGTTTTCAGAGTCAACCGTCAGAGGCGAGGGAGTTTCTCGGCTGCCCGCGAGGCAGGGCCTCAGCATGCACACAGCCCGAGAGCAGCAGACCACTGCGGTCTGCAGGGAAAATGCCGACTGTGTTTATTTTTCACCTGAGCCTGCAGGAAGTGGGGGTGGTGGGCAGAAGCAGCCGGCAGGCCAGAGTGTGACTTGTGGGCCAGGAGCCCGACCTCCGGAGTCCCTCGTCACCACCTCCTGCTGCCCTGCCCTGGTCCCCTGCCTGGAAAGCGGGAGGGGGCACTGGGCTCAGAGGGAAGCATTTCTGGTCCCCACCAACAAAACTGGGAAGAAGGGAGCACCTTTGACTGTAGTTTGTGTTGGCAGAGGGCTGAGCCCTTGGGCAGTAATGGAAGGGCCCCTACACTGGGAGTAAGTACTGTCCCCACTAAAGGCTGGACAAGGGCTGTCCTGAAGTGCGCTAGGGTGTCCCGACCACCATAGTGTGGTTGTTAGGCTCTGGCCTCCAAGGAAGGAGGCGGGGTGCTGTGGGTGCAGACACAGTGACAGCCAGCCACACTGCCTCCTTCCCTTGGGGGCTGGGCACTGAGGCCGGCACTCGGCTCCCTGTACACAAGCCAGGCCTCAGGCGACCCCACCCTGTCGTCTGGGAAGCCTGGCCCCAGACCGCCTTGTGCTGACGCCCTGGAGCGGGACGTTCCTCTGGCTGAGGGGGCACAGGGCCTTGTGCCAGGCAGTTCCCCTGGCTACCACACCAGACACAGAGGGGCCAGGAGTGAGCTGAGAGGTGGCCTGCATGAATATGGGGAGCCCTGGCCACCCTGGGGCCCCCAGCTATGGTGGGGAGGCGGGGTGTAGCCTGCGCCTGCCTTCCCAGCACTGCACCCTGTTGGATGACACTCTGCTGGGTTCCCTAGAGGAAGTCTGGCCAATAGGAGGAGCCCCTTACCCCACACAGACACTGCCCTGGGTCTCAGGTAGCAGTGCTGGCCTGGAGCCAGGCCCCGCAAAGGATGCAAGGCCACTCAGCACCCTGCAGCTGGGAATGTGCCAGGGTAGGATGACCTGGAGACTACCTATAGCCGAGTCACACTCACCACCTGGGAAGGCCCCTCAGGCAGAGCGCAGGCCCTGGGGCTGTCTTCCTAGGCCAGCACCTTGGCCCCGTCCCAGCTTTCCCCCTGAGCTGTGCAGGCCACCTTGGTCCTGAGACTCAAAAGCCAGGGCCAAGGCTTGGACCCGGGCTTGAAGCAGAAATGGGGACTTGAAAGATCCCCATGTTGTGTGAGGGGGCAGAAGTGGTTTGGATGGAGGTGTGTGCACCCCAGCAGTCATTGGAGTGTTGGCGCCAGGTGGGCCCCAAAGCCACAGACAGCTCTGTTCTGGGGGTCTGGCGGGACAAAAAGGCCTTGTGTACTTTCTAGGCAGCTCCCTGCTTTGATGGTCCAGCTCCTGCTCCCTGGCACCCTGGATGGGTGCCTGGCTGTGTGGACGGGATTTGTGCTCTGAGCATGAGCTGGCCTCTGGGGACAGAGCTGCGGGGGTTTCTGTAAGGGGAAGCAGGGCACAGGCGGCAGCCAGTGGGGGGTACAGACATGCTTCCGAGGTGCTTGGCACTGTGTGTGCCTGTGGATGGCACGAGTCCACATGCTCATGGCTGCTTGCCTATCCACCTTGCTAGCCCCTTATGGGCGCCTGCCTTCCTGTCTACTGGGACACAGAAGGCTCGGGGAGGGCTGTCTGTGTGGGTCCCTGCTGAGGTAAGGAAAGAGTCTGCGTCCTCCTGGGGGCTTCAGGTTGAGCCACAAGGCCGAGGCCACCCCACTCCTGCTATGACTATGCTGTCTGTTGGCTCTCACCCCAGTTTTCCTGAAACAAGTGTGGGGACCTCACTAGGCCCCATTCATTGCCCTGAACGCCTGAATCTGGCTCAGTTTGCCCAATGGGCAGGATCACCCATGGCGCAGGCCACAGCCTCACTACCACCTGACCTGAGGTGTCCCTGCCTCTGCAGGCAATTGGGTCCAGGGTCATCCCATGTACCCTGCCACAGCAGACTCCACGAGTGGGAAGCTGAGCCTCGGCTGTCAGTGCACAGGTGTGCAGAGCACAGCAGTGCGGAGGCCTGGAGCGGCTCCCTGTGGCTGTGTGCTGTGGGAGCCTCTTCCCAGCCTCCTGCCTGAGTTAGCACAGGACAGGGCTAGGCCACGGGCATGCAAGTAAGAGTCCGTGGGGGCTGGACAATCCGGCCAGCTAGAGGTGCCTAGGGGTGGGGTGGAGGAGGCCTGAGGCTGTAGCCTTGAGCAGCCCCACACATAGGCCATTGGGAAGTGGGGATCCCTGGCCCTTAGAGGCCAGGAGGGATATGTGTTCCTGAGTGCCCAGGAAGACCTCTAGGATGGGAAGAGGATGCATCAGACACAGGGTGGGTGGGGTGGAGCGGGTCTACATGCCAAGACCGGTGTGAGCCTTTGCCCCATGCCCTCCCTTGCACTCCCCAAGTTCATCTCCCTCCTCTCATTTCAGCACAAGACCAGCCAGCCCACCCACAGCGTCCACCAGCTCTCTCCTCTCTACGAACATTTCAGCAGCCCACACCCCACACAGGCCCCTACGGACATCAGCCAGAGGCAAGGTATGGGCTGGGGGGGCAGGGGAGGGCCCCAGCAGGCCAGAGGCTGAGGCCAGCACTCTGGCCTGACATCAGGTAGTGGGGCCCTTTCCATAACAGGAGAACGGGCTGGCAGACCTGAGGCCCACCGAAAATGCCAGAAGGATCGGCTAGGGACACACACCAGCACAGCTGCGCGTTGATTGACCCCACTGCCAGTCTGACAGCAGCCTCCCTCACCGCTAGCACTGGCAGCTCTTCCCTCCCCCGTGAGAAAATGGAAAGTGGTGGTTGTGATGGCTGATTCACTTCAGCCTCAGCTAAAGTCATTCTGAAATCCATCACCATCAGCTGTGGGAAACCTGCCAATACAGCTTGCTCCAGGCTGGCTGTCCGGGCCAGGTTCCTTAGTGCAGGGGCCCCTGCCTCCTGCTCCAAAGCTAGACTAGTCCCAGCAGTCCTCAAGGAGCAGGCAGTCTGAGGCCTGGCTCCCCTGCAAGGGACCCCAGCTCTGACTGCTAGCCAACCTGTGTTGCATGCAACCTACCCAGACCTCTCCCTCAGTTCCCTTGCCTGTCAGATGGCCACTGTCACTACTCCAGGATGGCCCTAAACAAACAAGTTTGTGCCTGGGCCTCTAGTAAAGGGAGGAAGGATCTTGAAGTTGCCTGTAGAAGGCTCTAATGTGTACTGACCACCGAAGTCTCTTGCACACCATACTATCACTGAAGTGAGACTGCCCACTGACCTGGTCCCTGGTTCCTCTCTGCTGCAGGAGTTCACAGGCCTCTGCAGACTCCAGAGCTTTCTGGCTTCTACTCCCTGACCCCGGGCAGCGTGGGACAGCTTCCCCACGCTGTGAGCTGGTGAGTGTGGTCCAGTGGGGACTGCTGGGTGGAGCCCAGCTGCTCTTCCACGTTCCTCTCTTTGTACTGTGCGCCCTGCGACCAGTTCTGTACATCTCACACAGAGCGTCTGGGGCTGTCTCAAGCTGGCTCAGAACGAGGGCTTCTTTTGGCTCCTTGGGCCGTGGGCACGCTGCAAGTTGCTGGACATAACTCCTCCAGGGAGGCAGGAAAGCTGCTGATAGTCCTGGTTCTATAGCACTCGAACTCTCTCTCCTTCATGGGAGAATTTGGGCTCTTCAGAGTCCACCACAGCCATGCTTCCATAGGAGGAAGAAAAGGTAGGCCAGAGAATGTGCTCCTCTCAGCTCCCAGGTGGGCCACAGTGCCTCCCCTAGCCCCAGTTGACGGCAGGTGGTCCCCTCCTTGGTAGCTGCTTAAGCAGCAGAGTCAAGTCCTTTTGGTGCCTGACCATGGGGCCATGGGGTCAGCTCTCAGAATTGGACCTCTGTTGGCCAACTGGCCTTTTGTTCATCAGACATGGTGTGAGTGACAGGTCTGTGGCCTCTCCGGACTGAGGCAGTACCCAGAAGCAGGAAGAGTCTGGCTTTTCAGTAAGATAGAGAAAGGCCCAGCCAGTTGCCTGCCAGCCCCACATTCAGGCTTATTTCTAGATTCTCTGAACAAAGCTCTGTTCTGAATACAAATCAGGAGTTCTCCCCGTGGGGCAGGGCTACCCAAACCCAGGTTGATGGGGCCAGGTCACAGCTCTGCAGATCGGGACCAGCCTCTTCAGCTGCATAGCACCTTTCCTAAATGTTCCCTGCCACTGTCCTTCAGGGATCCCACTGGCCACCGCCAAAGGCCAACAAGCTTGCACCTAGAGGGCACATTTAAGACCTGAGGCTCTAAGGGTCTCGCTGCACGGGGAGCAGGCCCCTGGGTTCTCAGCTCCCACGGGGAACTCTTGGTTACAGGAGGCAAGTTGGGGCCCTGTAGCCTCTGCAGAGCCCTACCGTGTGCCAGGCAGTATTCTGAGCACAGAGAAACATGACTGAGCCTTAGATCCTTGCCCTTGGCTTCCCTAGTGAGCAACACAGGCATGGCTCTGGGGCACTCACCCAGCTTGGGATCTGTGGACTTCTGAGAGAAAGTGTCACTGGGCTAAGCAAGACCCATAGGGGAAGGACAAGTTGAAATGGCTGAATTGGGGATGTGAATACCCCTAGGACAAGAGAGCCTAGTATCTCAAACCTGAGTGACTTAATTGGGACCCAAAGGATGGCTGCCGCTTCCACTCCTTAAGGGAGAAATACTAGCAGCACCAGCTGCCCCCTGGTGGCCAGTACGTGAAACACTGATGTGATCCCAGCGGAGGTCCTCCTGTCCCCAAGTAGAATGTCTGGCCAAGCAGATGTGAAAGTCCTTCCCCATGTGGCTGGCAGCCAGACTGCTAACAGCTATCTCTCCCGACCACAGGCCCAGCCCTCCTCTCTACCCCCTGTCCCCTTCCTGCGGATATAGACAGCACTTCCCCGCCCCCACTGCAGCCCCTGGCGCCCCCTACCCCAGGTGAGTCCCTTACCCCACAGCCAGGCTCTGCTTCCTGTTGCCCAGGCTTCAGTGCCCATACAAGGCCACGCTCAGGCTAGCGCTTACCCTGTGTTAGCTGTTTGTCCATCTGTTTGTCTGTCAACCTAGCCGTCCTGTGCCTGAGAACAAAGCTACATGGGAGGCCTCAGCCTCGTGCAGAGGTCTGTGCGCTTGCCTGCCTGCGCCGTCGGGTCATCCCTGAGCTCTACCCAAGCTGCATAGCACCTTTTCTAAGTGTCCCCTGCCACTGTCCTTCAGGGATCCCACAGCTGTGCGAGCAACAGAGGGCAAAGGGGTCTCCAGACAGCAAGAGGTGAGGTGGGAGGGGAGTGTGCACGATTCCCTCAGGACCAGACTTGGTGCCTGGCACAGGCAGCAAGGAACCTGGCAGGCATTTCCAGTCCTTCTGGAGGTCCCAGCCTGGGGTAGCAGGTTTGCACACAGCACCAGCAGTAAAATGGGCCAAATGGGTACTAGGCAGCCCCAAGGACCCCAGTTAGGCCTGCTAAGGCAGAAGGGCCTCATGGGAAGGTTAGGCCTGCTAAGGCAGAAGGGCCTCATGGGAAGGACAGCACAAGTTGGAGCTGACCAACAGTGCGGGAGGCAAGAGGAGAGATGAGCTGGAGATGTGGGCAGGGCTGCTGAGTGGTGTCAGCCAGTTCCAGGGGAGGGCCTCGGCTTCACTCTGGCAACAGGGAGATTGCAGTGGCAGAGCAGGGGCAGTCTCCATCCTGTACGTGTTTTGGGGTCCTGGTGTGCAGGCCTGGGAGGGGTATCTGCTCACCTGTGTCCCTGTGCACTGCGGGGCCTCCATCCATGTGTGTCCAGAGGCCAGGCCTGTGAGTTCTGGCTCAGTGTAACCTTTCCTTGCGCCTCCAGGTTCACGCACCCATCCTTGGTGCTGGGCTCGGGTGTCCCTGGACACCCACCAGCCATCCCCCACCCGGCCATTGTGCCTTCCTCGGGGAAGCAGGATCTTCAGCCCTACGACCGCAGCATGTGAGTGTAACGGGCAAGAAGGGTAGGGAGGGCAGGGAAGCAGATGCATCATCATCCAGGACTCATGTGCCTTCCACCAGCCTAAGACCCGCCAGGAGGCCCAAGACCTGAGCTGTGACTGTTGAGGAGTGATTTTTAATCCTGAGGGGCTGAGGAATCCTTGCATACAGCTTTCTGCTCACTTGTTTGGGGCAGGGCTTGTTCACAACCATAGTACCACGCACATCCGTGGCCACAGTGGTGGAGGGTGCAGGCATTAGGGGAGGGCAGATACAAGCAGTTGGGCTTTGCCTCTCAGGAAGACGCAGGCAGAAGCTAAGGCAGAGAAGGAAGCGAAGAAGCCAACTATCAAGAAGCCTCTCAACGCATTCATGCTGTACATGAAGGAGATGAGAGCCAAGGTCATTGCGGAGTGCACACTCAAGGAGAGCGCTGCCATCAACCAGATCCTGGGCCGCAGGGTAAGGCCATGGCTGGTGGCTGGCGGGCTGGCTCTGACCCCCATCACCCTGACAGCTCCCCTGTGTGCCCTGTCTGTGCCTCTCCCATTACAGTGGCATGCGCTCTCTCGGGAAGAGCAGGCCAAGTATTATGAGCTGGCCCGCAAGGAGAGGCAGCTACACATGCAGCTTTACCCCGGCTGGTCGGCGAGGGACAACTATGTGAGTGGCCAGACACACAGTGGGGGCAAGGAAACAGAAATACTGTCCTGAGGTTACAGGTGAGGTAGGCCGTGCATAGTAGGTCCAAGACTTCCCATGGCATGCCAGGGAAGTGCCCCTGGAGGGAAGCCCACATCCTGTGCTCCATGTTCCCATCCATTCATGTGGGGCTATTGCCCAGTACTTCTTTGGGGCACATGGGAAAGAAGGGGCCTTGAGTGTACCACACAGTAGCCCAGCAGGAACCATAGCACTAGGGCAGCTGAGACAGGAGGCTGTGAGTTCAGGCTGGCCTTGAAGTGGGTGAGGCCTCTGTGGCCTGAGTGCTGGGAGTGTCATTGAGGGAGCAGGCTGGGCACCTCCCAGATCTAAATATCCCTCCCTTCACTCCCTGCAGGGGAAGAAGAAACGGCGTTCGAGGGAAAAGCATCAGGAGTCCACGTCAGGTGAGGCCTTGCCTCGGGAGTGGAAGCCACTCTCCACACCCCCATTTCAAGCCCACCTTACTCTGGAGCCTCCATAAAGGAGGCCTGCACCTCACAAGTCTGATGCTGGGTACATGAGGGACCACAGCACTGAGCCATGAGACCTGCAGGAACAGACTCAGTTGGCAGGCGGTGTGCCCCTGCCACCTCTGCCAGCGCTGTGCAAAGCTGACCTCTGCAGAGCAGAGAGGAAATGACTGCAGCAGGGCATGCTGCCCACTTCTGCCTAGCAGGTTCCCCATGGCCATGGCCCCACCCCTGCCCTTTCAGGGACTTGGGGAGCCCACATGCTGCTGCAGCCCTTCTTATGGGCAAATCTGTTTCCAACTGTAATGCACATACCCAGCTTTCTTAGTTGTGTCCCATACAGCAAAGCTGGGAGCCAAGACTGGGACACCATGGGGCAGAGTCCCAGTATCCTCTCTCTGCGGGGAAGATCCCTTCTTTCCAGGTGGAAGTGTAGCAGTCATAAGCTGTGGCCTTGTGTCATGCCTTGAAGGAAGGGGGTCAGGAATACTGGATGACAAAAAAAACAAAACAACAGGCCGGCAGCTGGGGGAGTGGCACAGTGCCAGAGCAGAAAGGGCCACTTGCCACAAGCCTCCCTGGGCTCTTCTGCAACCCCACACACTAGGGTAGTCTGAGAGGCCCCTCGTCTTCCTGCCCCACCAGGGCTGGCTGTGCTGGAGAGGTCACTCTGCCTGTGGGGGCTGTGGGTATCTGTAACTGGCTAACACTGATGTTACCTCTTCTTTCTGGGCCCCACTCTGCCCTGCTGCCTGCCTGCCTGCCTACCTGCTCGCCCTCTGCCTGCTCTGCCTCTCTGGCATGGCTGTAAGCAGATCCTGGCTCACCTAAGAAATGCCGTGCTCGCTTTGGCCTCAACCAGCAGACGGATTGGTGTGGTCCGTGCAGGTGGGTTGTCCCCACCGTTCTCCCTTTGCTTTAAGCTGCTTCCCTGACTGCACACATTCTGCTGGGCCTATAGCCCCTGTCCCCCTCCAGCCCCCAGCCTGCCCAGGAGATAGAACTTGTGCCCAAGAATGTGAGGAAATAGATGCAGCTTGTAGAGCAAATTGTTGGCTCTTCGTACAAGCAGTAAAGTGTGTATAGGTCCTCAGCAGAAGAATCACGTTACTAGGGTGGCCACCCTTTTTCCTGACTTCACTCATGGCTCTCCAGCCTATTTCTTCATGGTGCAATCCCTGCCTATAAAGATGTGAGAACTGGGCATGGTGGCGCACGCCTGTAATCCCAGCACTTGGGAGGCTGGGCAGGATTGGTGCGAGTTCGAGACCAGCCTGGGCTACAAAAGTGAGCTCAAGGCCAGCTTCAACTGCATAGTGAGACCCTATCTCAAAGACCAAAAAAAAAAAAGATGCAAGAGCAAGATGGTCACATCAGGGCCCAGCAGGATGGCTCAGTGGTCTAAAGCGCCTGCTTAGGAAAGCTTGGGCGGCTGCTGGGACCGCGGTTCGATCCCTGGCACCACATGCTGCGCCAGCCCTGCCCTTAGGGCAGGCTGAGCCGGCCATAAAAATAAAGTTCTGAAACAAGAAAAAAATATATATAATAAAAAACATTCTGAAAAAAAAAAAAAAGGATGATCACATCAGAGAATGAGTTACATATCTGGGCTCCGCCCACCATGTGACCACCTCGTACAGAGAGGCTTAGGCACCACACAGCAGGAAGTACTTGTGGGGATAAAAAGGTTGACTTGCCAAGTGATTATAGTTGCTTCATTTAAGTTCAGACCCGGGCTAGCAGGGCCAAGGCAGAGAGGACTGCAGTGATAAGGCCATGGCTCAGGAATGTGTGTCCCCTCTTCCTAAGGAATTAATGATGGGGCATGGAATAATGTGTGTAGCATGCACACAGCGGGGAACAGCCATGTCCTTGGAAATCCCATTCTATCCATTGCAGGCTACTCGGAAGACTGTGGTAATGGAGAAGTCACACTGTTTCTTCACAATGGTCCTGCTCTGATGGCTGGGATTACCAGTCACAGGCTTTGCAGCCCCTTGCCTAACTAGTTATCTTGCTAGCTAGCTCCCACGGATCCTCTAGAGCTGAGCTCACAAACCTATTAAGCAAAAGGTGCCCACCGGCCTAGCTACAAAAAGTACCTGCGCTACCTGGTGGATGTCCTGGGAACTGCACCTTCTGCAGGTCTGGGCCAAGCTCTGCACAATCTGCAGGGCTGCAGGGCCAAGCCCAGGGGAGGGGGACGAAAGGTCTGCCAGGCCTGTGCAAGGACAGTATGTTTTGGTTGTGGTGTATGACTATGAATTCACCCTCTGTTTACAGATAACTCTCTTCACTATTCCTAGGAGGAAAAAGAAATGCATTCGGTACTTACCCGGAGAAGGCCGCTGCCCCAGCCCCGTTCCTTCCGATGACAGTGCTCTAGGCTGTCCTAGCCCCCCTGGCCCCCAGGACTCGCCCTCATACCTTCTGCTGCCCCACTTCCCCACAGAGCTGCCTGCTAGCCCCGTGGATCCTGCACCAGCATCCCTAGGCCTCTCTACTGCCTTCAGCCTCCCAGCCCTGGGGCCCCCACGGGTCTCCTGCAGCGTCCTACAGAGCACACAAGTACAGCCACAGGAACCTCACAGACAGGCAGCCTAGCACACGCCGACCAGACATCTGGGCTCCTCCAGGGGCTCAGCTCCAGCCTCAAGGGGGAGTGAAGCCCCAAATCTTAAGGAAACGAGCTAGGGGCCTATTGACCCCTCAGTATCCATGCCAAGAGGTGGACTTGCCTGAACCTGAGGCCAGCAATTAATTTCAACTGCTCAAGTGATGGGCCCACCTGTCAGGATGGCACTGTGTAGGGTATCCTGATGATTATGGCATCCTGCGTCAGTTTTGTTTTTTGGCCATTCACCCTTGATAGGTGCCCCTGCCTGCCTTGCTCTCAGCTACCTGCTGTACCAGTGCCTCTCCTGTCCCCCTCTGCCATAGCCTCCCTCCAGAACACACACTTCCTGGACCAAGAAATGATCTGGTAGGGCCAGGGATTTAGCTCAGCAGCACAGCACCTGCCTAGCAAGCAGGTCCTGAATCCTGCTCCTCACCCCCAAGAACTGGTTTATCAAACAACCTGTGAGCAAGGCAACAACCACAAAACTCCAAAATGACAACGGTTCTCCAGGGACTGGAGCTGTTTACAGAAAACCAGCTGCTACCCATAAGCTGGACTAGAGGAAGCCTCTTTTCAGCGTTTTCTCAGGAGTTTGCAGGAGAAAGAGAGGAGTAAGTTTCAGTCCGTCATCAAGGCAACAAGAACAGCCTAGTACTACCTAATCACGAAGTGTGGATGGTGGTTCTAGGTCAGATTACTTTCAGATGTTCTGAGAAACTCCTCAGCCCCAGAAGCTCTGATAGCAAGGCCCCAGGCACTGTGACAGGTAACCTAGTTTCAGTAGTTAGAAAAGTCATGGCCTAACTTGTGTGCATCTCTTCCCCCTTCAGAGCACACTTCCACAGCAACATTTATAGTGTATCTGTGTGGGCAGAGCCAGCTCCTGGGCAGCTGAGAGGGCAAATCTTAACCTTCCAGCATCCCTACGAGGTCAGCTTCTGCTTTCCTGCAGGGCTGCAGGAAGGAGCACCATTGCAGCTAAGGCAAGGAGTCCTGAAACCTCCAGTGGTGGACAGAGGTTTTTACCGGTCTATTTTCAACCCATTTTTGAGCCAAGCTTTAACCCTGAGCCTTGAAAAACAAAGCTTGGGGCTGGGGAAGATAGCTCCGTGGCACAGGTGCCTGGTTAAGTTTGAACCCCAGTCCTGCAAAAAAGGAAAAACATTTTACTTTTTTTTGGCCTCTTCCTCAATGTATATAAATAACCTAAAGCCAAAGAAAAAGGGCTGTCCCTGTATTCACATTTCTGTCAATAAAATCCCTACTCCGAATCCACAGTTCACATTCTAGTGTAGTATTACAACAAATCTTAGAAAAATGGATTGATGTAGCAAAGTATTTTTATACTGTTAATAAATCATAGAAAGTTTTTAAACATGAGAATAAAGATACTTTTTCTTGGGTTAGTTTCAAAGCCTGATCTTGAACAAACCTAGTAACAACATGGCACTCAACATTTCAAAACCATGTTTGTTCTCTCCTATGGTGTACACATTCCCAAGACCTCCAGCCTACGGAATTGGGGATCTGGGCCAGGCTCCCCTGCTGCAAGCTGGGCCCTGCTAGGCTTGAGCTCCCATTTCAGATCCTGCTCTTAATCCTTAGACTCCACGACAGATGTAGGCCAGAATGCTCCTCAGCAATCCCATGAGCCTAAGATAAATCCAACCTGAAGCAGGTGCATGGTACTACTAGGCTCTACCTCCCCAACAGCATACAGAAAGCAGCAAACACTTCAAGTACATGCTCTATTTCAAGGAAAAGTTTTTGTGTCTTTTGTAACCTACAATCACACAATCCTAAGATACTTCTGTAAGCGTTGTTAAGGAACTTTTAACAAATTGTCATTCGTATGAGACTTGTAAAGTGTGATATTCTACAACTTACTTTTTAACATGGCAATTTCAACCACAGGTCCTGGAACTTCCTGAGACCCTCATGAACATAAGCCACCTCAGACAAACAGCCATTAGGTAACAAATGGTGGGCAAGAACTGTTTCACAGGAGACATCCACTGAGCAGTGTAGTTTTTGTATTTGATGTCAAAAAACAATGTCATTTTTCAGAGTAGTGTCTAAAGTAGGCCACCGGAGGCTGTAATCAAAGACTGGCTTTCTGGGAGGGTGCCGGGCCACTCTGGACATCTGCCCCATTTTGAAGAATTCCACTCTGGCTATTGGCCTAGTTGTTCCAAAAAACCACATTTTAATCAGAGCTTATGCAAGGCTTGGTGGTTGCATTGATTTGGTGTCTCATTTGGACTACACCAGATCTATTAACAATGGACCCTTTGTGCGAGTGAGGCGGGGAGGGCCTCAGATCCTTGGCAACTTTGTTAGTGTCAGGCCATCCTTTGAGAAAAAAATCTGACTTCAGAAAGGAAACTTAAGTCCTCCCAGGTCACACCACCACATTCCTGAGGCCAGAGGGTGACTTGAAATTGCCAACCCAAACGCAACTTCAAATACATCAGGTCCCTCCATGCAACAAGGTACCAACACCACAGCATGGGACATCCTACCTTCTTGTATCCCTTCCCAGACAACTGGCAAACATAAAACCTTGAAATACAGTAATACCTCATGAATGTTTCTGCTTGCAAGTAATTTGATTCCCAAACAAGCATTTGGCAAAGTTTTGCTTCTGCTCAAAAGCTCTGCATCACACAATAAACACAACTGTAGCCTTCCTCCCCGGAACCATGGAATGAAGTTTGTAAACTGAGGCACCACTACCTAAATCCTGACTGCTCCCCTCTACTGCAGTTGCTCTTAAACCTGGAACAAGCCAATAGGAAGAGGGCCTGTCTCTCATTCCAAGGTTCATCCCCTTTTCCTGAGCCCCAGGGCTAGACTCTTCAGAGCTGCAGCTCTCTTGGACGCTCCCAAGTAGAGGGAGGCGGAATGGTTCTTTACATTCTGTTCCAGAGAAAGAAAAGGCCATCAGTTCCTGCATCCACTTCTAGGAAGACAACACAAAGGACATGGTGAGCAGGGCACAACAAACACCTACATTTGTCAGGCCAATACATTTTTTTTCGTCTTTTTGAGACAAAGTCTCACTATGCAGTTCCAGCTGGCATAAGCTCACTTCTGTAGCCCAGGCTGGTCTCAAACTCGCGCTGATCCTCCTGCCTCAGCCTCCCAAGTGCTGGTATTACAGGCGTGCGCCACCACATCCGGCTAAGCCAATACATTAAAGTAGAACTTAAGACACAAACATAGCTAATTGTATAAAAGAGCTGAACTGCTTTGTCTTTTAAGGTTTTAGCTGCCTCTTAAGGCTCTTTGGAACTTACTTTATTTTTTGTTAAGTACTAGAGACTGTTAGGTAAAAGTTCTAACACTGAGCTGAACCCCAGCTCTATATGCTTTAAGTCCCTCAGAGCTTTAAGAGTTATACAAGTCCTCTGAGACAGTAACCTACTTGAGTAGACCATGATTCCTAGGTTATATATTAAGTTCTCAATTCCAGTTACTGCAATTACCTTCTTGTTCCAGATTTCAAATCCTACTAGAGGCACTTTTTAACTCAGGCTCCAACTTAAAAGAGATACCTTGTGAATCTGGGAAAGCATGAAGATAATAAAGCAATGCCTACTTTGTATATTAAGGATAGGGTTACAAAAATGAGCTAGAAAAAAATACAACATCATATAAAGGAGGGAACTTGCTTCTACAGTACAAGAATTACTAGAACTTATCTGAGAAGGGAATATCCTTAGCACATAACCAAGTTAGAGAGAAAGTAATACATTAACATTCCGGAAGGGTTTGGTTTACTTTAACATCACAAATGACATTCAATGAAAAGCTGAGAAACCAAAGAATTGTTGGTCTTCATCGCTAAAAAACACACTGCAGGAAGCAGCTATGTGTTTTCTGTGGGTAGAGAAAAAAGTAATAAACATTCTAATGTCCCTGCTGGGAGTTACCCAAATCTAAAAAACTTTCTACTCTCTTTTTAAACAAAACAAACAGCATTTCCTAAGTAATCCTAGAAGTTAATCAAGAATGAGTTCAGTGAGATAGCTCAGTGGTCTAAAGCACCTGCTTAGGCAGGCGCAGAGGACTGCAGTTGGATACCTGGCACTGTATGCTGTGCCTGCCCCACCTTCAGAGTGAGCTGAGCCAGCCAAAAAAAAAAACAAAACAAAAAAAACCCCAATTCCCTCCCTCTTCTACAGGTACCAGTCACTGGAGCTTGTCTTCATAGTTCTTTTTTGTGGGACCGGGGTTTGAACTCATGACCTTGCACTTGCCAGGCAGGCACTTGTGCCACAGAGCTATCTCCCCAGCCCCTTGTCTTCACAGTTCTTTAGCAACCACTTCTACAGGTACCAGTCACTGGAGCTTGTCTTCATAGTTCTTTTTTGTGGGACCGGGGTTTGAACTCATGACCTTGCACTTGCCAGGCAGGCACTTGTGCCACAGAGCTATCTCCCCAGCCCCTTGTCTTCACAGTTCTTTAGCAACCACTTCCAAACCAAGCTATCAGGCCCGGGAGATAGCTCAGTAGAATAAGCGCTTGCCTGGCAAGCACAGAGTCTTGAGTTCAATCCCCAGTACTGGGAAAAAAAAAAAAAAAGCCAAACCAAGCTATCAATCGTTATCCCCTCTGATGCAGTGCTTTGTAATGGTGATCTCTCACTTTTGCTCCTTACAGATTCATGAAGCAATGCTGCTAAATAAAGCAGCCTCTAAGCAAACCCCGAACAATAAGCAGACTACTTTAAATGGTTATTATCCATGTATCAGTATAATGTAGCTATTTTCAACTTATACAAGGTCATGCAGGCACTAGAGACAGATGTAAGGCTCTGGCCTCAAGGTAAGACTTCATTCTATCCACCTTTGTTTAGGTTAAATTCATCCTTTTTTTTTTTTTAAATTTGGTACAGGGTCTTACTATGATCAGCCTCCCCAGTGCTGGGATTACAGACTTCTGCCACCCACCTGGTCTTGTTGGCCATCAAACCTGGATCCTTGCACTTGCCTAGGCAGGCACACAGACCACTACTACTGAGCTATCTCCCTGGCCTGGCCCCCACCTTTGTTTAGAACACCTGAGAAGGTAAACCAGGTATACTTTTGAAGCCTGAGGTCTAGCTGTTATGGATGGGTGGACATTTGCTGTAGGCAAGAGCCTAGACACTCTAGGCAGACATATTAAAGGAATAATAGGCCTCTAGCACAAAATGGGGAAAAAAGGCTAAGAAGAGCCACAAATAGCCTATTTTCTGTTGGATGAGCTGTTTGTCAGATCTCCACCTAATATAGGCTTAAGACTATAGGGATATTTTGTTTGAAATCTAAGATCTAGGCATTCAGTACTCAGGAGGCAGGAGGAACACTTTAGCCCAGGAGTTCTAGACCAGCCTCAGCTTTTGTCTACAAAAGTCAAGAAAGAGAAAATTTCAACCATGGTATTGTCCAATCTTTCTGAAACACTGCAATATCCTTTACATATAGGTAATGACACTACCCCTGCCACTCTAACAATTCCTGCGTGGCAGCTCTAAGATTAACAGCAACAGCCTCTTGTTTTAGAAAAGGATGCTTCCTATGCAAATTCAACTCTACATATATTCAGCAGTCAGAACAGTACTGGGGTACTTAAGATGGGTATGTCTTTTGCAGGAGCAGATAATTACCGCAAAATTGGCAGATAAAGACACTCCAGGTATGATGAGACTCTGACACCTTCCCCACTTAACAAGGACAAATGGAAAACTTCTTTCCTGAGAGTCCTCACAGGGGTCAACAAACTTTCTGTAAAATGCCACCAGTAAGTATCTTCAGGTTTTTAGTCAAATGTAGTCTCTAAGTTTTTTGCATTTTAAATGTTCCATTATGGAAAATTTCAAACATATGCCAAAGTAGACAAGACAGAATGATACATTTCTACTGAGCTTTGATAATTATCAATCCATGGTCAATCTTTTACCTGTCCTACCCCTTTCTACCTTCTCATATTTTGAACAAATAGATATTATTTGAGGTGTATTTCACTAGGGACCTAGAAAACGTAAGATCTTCTCGTTTTATTAGAAAGAGCACAATCACAATACTATTTGTCACACTTAAAATTATGTTTTGGGTTTTTGAGACAGGGTCTCACTGTGTAGCCCAGGCTGGCTTTGAACTCACAGCAATACTCCTGTCTCAGCCTCCCAAGGGCTGGGATTATAGACATGTGCCACCATGCCCACTTTTTTTTGGGGTCGGGGGAACTAGCTCAGTCCACCCTGAAGGTGGGGCTGGTGCAGCACAGGGTGCCAGAGAGCAAAACAAGGTTCCCTGCACCTGCCTAAGTTTGCTTAAGCAGGTACTTTAGACTGCTGAGCTATCTCGCCAGCCCGCAGCTTAGTGTCTATATTTTTACATATAAAATATATAAATTCTCTACAGAAAAGCCATTTTAGCTCAGACTACAAAAACAGCCAGCTATAATCCATATACTTTGTGTTTGTTACTTCTAGTACAGAGAACCAGACTTAACTAGGCTAAGGTGAATTTGGGACAAGTGAGAAGTAAAAATATTTTACCAAGTAGTAATCTTAGCCAGAATAGTTCACTGTAAATGTGAAGAGAATACAATATGCCAGGTGTGGTGGTACATGCCTATGACCCCAACACTCCAGAGGCTGAGGCTGGCAGA
This sequence comes from Myocastor coypus, assembly GCA_004027025.1. Classification (NCBI taxonomy): domain Eukaryota; kingdom Metazoa; phylum Chordata; class Mammalia; order Rodentia; family Myocastoridae; genus Myocastor; species Myocastor coypus. Next base: position 1,006 of record PVJA010004091.1, on the reverse strand, counting down.
TTGCCATGAGTTCAACATAAGCCTGAGCTACATAGTGAGACCCTTGTTGGCAAGCACAAGGTCTTGAGTTTGACCCCTGGTACCAAAAAATATATAACAAAAATGTATGTAAATACCAGTGATGACAACTATGGAAGAAGAAAACAGAAAGAAAGAGTAAAAAATATTAGAGCCATCTTAAACCATTAGAACTCAATTGTAGAAGGGAAGCTACAAACAATGGCAGTGAAATTTTGTGTTTTGCTATTAAAGCACTCAGTCCAGTTAACCATGTAATTGTCAATTAAGAGTATGTCAGCACCTTCTGATTGTGTCAGCTGCCTCTAGTGAGCTATGACATGAACTAATCTTTTCGAACTAAATAAATGTAATCAGGCTGGGGTTAGCCTAGGGCACAACAGCCTGCCTGGCAAGTGCAAGGTCCTGAGTTTGATGCCCAGTTCCATAAATAAGTAAATACATAAATAAAAATAAAGTAAATAAATATAATCAAATTAACTCACTTAAGAGACACATTTAGGGCCAGGGAGATAGCTCAGGAGCACAAGTGCCTGCCTGCCAAGTGCAAGGTCCTGAGTTCAATCCCCTGTTCCAAGAGAAAAAAAAAAGACACATTTAAATGCACAAAAGCAAATTACTTACTGCCCACTATGACTTACTTTTTATTCAAAATATCTTGCACTCATGATGGATGTTTTTTTGGGTTTTGCCACACACTTTAATATTAGAGGCTAAATTACTTTATACATGCAAGTTGTGTGAATAGTTATCCCCACAAAGAAACAGCGACTAGAGAAAGATGACATATCTCATGAATTAAGTGTTGTCTTTAATTGAAAAGCTAATGAACTGTCTAGTTACATTTCTCCCCCAAACCAAAAACTCAGTAGTTACTGAGTCTCTAGGCAACATACTCAAAGCTGAGAAGATAAAAATTCAAAAACAAATCAAACAAGTCCTCAGGTCCAACTAAGGGAATCCTGCTACATACTGGCTAATCTGCACC
>PVJA010004090.1:12265-89226 GCA_004027025.1 Myocastor coypus | reverse complement strand
TTTTTTTTTTTTTTTTTTTTTTTTTTTTTTTTTTTTTTTTTTTTTTTTTTTTGTGGAACCGGGGCTTGAACTCAGGACTTTGAGCTTGCCAGACAAGTATTTATTTGACTGAGCTATTTCCCTGGCCATCACTTGTTGATATTGATTGTTGATGAAAATAAAACTCTGAAATGGCATCTTTGTGGTTTTGATTTGTCACTGTTGGCTTGAGAGCAGTATTCTAGACACCAGTGCCCTACGCAGATTAAAAAAAATGGCAATATGTAAAATTTCCAATGAGCTCATGTCAGTTTTCTATACTTTTATGTACTGAAATCATTTTTCAATAAATTTTCTGAGTTTCCTTCTGAAACACATGTAGGTGAGAAAAGGGCATCTTAGTGAGGCCTCCATATCACATGCCAAAAGCTCATACTGATTTCTTAAATATAATTGAAAGGCCCTATGATCACAAAACAAATAAAAATAATCTCAATCAACGCAGGCTTCCTGTGTTGACACGGAGATCCTGTAGTATCACAATTTAGCAGTGTGACCAGCTTTTCTTTTTTTTTTTTTTTTTTGTTTTTCAAACTCCTCATTCCAGTACTTCTACAAGTGAAAGTTTTCTTTTACATAAGTCCTGACAACTTTTGACACAAAATGTTATCAGGTAGTTCAGTGCTGTTCTATTTTCTTTTTTCTTTACTAAAATTGTTTTAGATTTAAAAATTATAATTAACAAAACCAAAAAAAATGGAGGCAACCAGCATAGCTCTGTTGTTTGTGAAAACATTTTCATTCTAAACTTTAAATGTGGGCAAATTATGAGTTGAGATCTAGCAAAGATTTACTTAACTCAAATGACTGTATTAGGTATTTTCTTTTTCATTTCCTTGGTCACTTTGATGTCTTATTACATGCATCTTAGAACAACTTTGAGAAAAAAAGAGCATGCGTTGATTATATGGTTGTTATATAACTGTCCATATTTCCCCCAATCCATCTTATAGCATAGTTATATTCTGTTAACTTTTATTGCACATATATTTAGTTCTGTGTGGCACATCTACAACAGAAAATGAATAAACTATCTGTACATGTAACAACATGGATGAACATTAAAAATGTGCATAGTGAGCAAAACAAAAGCCAGAAGCAAAAACAAATTCCAAGTGAAGTTGAAGCACGAGAAAAAAAAAAAAAAAAAAAAAAAACAGTAGTTCTGTGAAACAGAACAGTGCTTGTTGAAGAGAATCAGGGTCCTATGGCAGGGGGTGTAAGCAAACTGCGGGGGGTGGTGCATTCGACACATTGGTACCTATACCGTGTCAATACTCAAAGAGCTGCATACTTCATCTCTGTGCATCAGAATGTAACTTTAGAAAATAGTGAATAAAATTTAAGACATGATTGATAATTTGACACTGCTATGTCTGACACCCAGGTTAAAAAGTAGGGCTCCTTGCCTGCTCCCTAGTTGCTGCTGCTTAATCAAATTTCCCTGTGGTCATGTGTTCGCTAGAACTGGATGTCATCGAGGGAGATGCTGAGAAGCCATCAGGACCTCGGCAACCTCAATGGCCAAAGCTGCACCTGATGGTGCAGAGCTTCCTCCCAATTTCTGCAGGAGCTTGAGAAAGGCCCCTTTCCCAGTCGCTCTCTCAATGCCAGGTCCTTGAGGCCACTGTGGAATCAGGCAGTGACTTTCACCATGGCAACAGAAAATTAGGATATCAGGCTATGGATTTTTAAATCCAATTTGTGACAGTTAATCTTCTACTTACAAAAAGAACTACTGAATGTCAACTGCACTCTATTCTTCCTGTGAGACAGTTTCAGTGAAAACGCCTGATTTATATTGGAGAATTTACAGAATCTACAGAGCTAGAAGTCCTAAAAATTATTCGAACCATGTCATTATACGTGTGCAATTAGTGGAGATGTTACACTACATGGTTGCCTGATTGAAACTTTAGAGATCTCAGTTCAGCATTAAGTATTTTTGAGATCAAACTGAGTAATGCATTAAATGATCTTGTTATCAATTAAACAACTTTATGTAACCACTTTACTGTATGTATGTGTCCCATAATATCCTGCCTTATACCTCAAGAATAAGCAATAGCATTTATGTTTTAAGAACATAAGCAAGTACTATCTTTTACTGGGCCTAGAGATTCCCCAAGTGACTGGATTGTCTTGCTTGAAATATGTATGTTAGTATTTGTGGTTCTTAGAGCCTTCAACAAGTATCACCACCCATATTGGTCAATCAAAATCTTTAAAAGTTGTGAACTAAAAAACAAGAAACACAGACAGAAAAATGGCACCTATAAAACTTAAGAATGAAAGGTGAAAGATGTAGTTTAGTGCAAATTGAACCATGTTGCTAAATCTCAGAATGTATCAGAGTTGTCCAGCACCAGTATCACTGGATGAGGAAAAGTTGCTTTTTACTCTATGAGAACCTAGTCAGGGAAGTATGAAGATGACTCCATGTGCCTGTATCAGCTTAAAAAAAATCATCAATCAGGAATGACAAGTCTTCTTCCCAACAGTGAAAGATACCTGCATTTGTCGATGCTAATTCCTTGTCCTGAATGGAAGACAATATCCAGGGTGCTTAGAAAAGCACAACAGCGGCAACTGGGTGGTGACAGCTTCGGAAGTTTAACTGTAGTGGCTCCCAACGGGTTCTGAGGATCATGCCCTGATCTTTCCAGCGCACTGCACCTGTTTTCTTCCAGATGAGCCTAATTGATTGTCAGTTTTGAAAGCTTTAACTGTGTCTAAACTTTCTGAATTTTCTTCCAAGAAAAAAGGTAAGTATTTTCATTTCCAAGATGGCCCAACTTTCAACTCAACATTTCCTTCTTGCCTTTTATATGTTGCACCAACCCCGACATTTCATTCAGGGACAGAAATAAATGGATCACATTTAGGTCAGAAAAGAAGCAAATGCATCTTTGCAACCTAAAGTAATTTCAGTCTTATGCTAATTCTGCCTGTCCTGTGCAGTCTTCCCAGTGTTTCAGCTGTTGGTTCCTGGGTTCACGCTGTTCTCCACACCTATGCTGGAGCATGCAGCCCCTTCTCGGTGCTACCTGACAAGTTTTAGCAATGTCTTGTCCCACAAAATCTTTAACAAATATATTTAAAAGCCCTAATATGAAGTTGCTAAGTGTATTTATCTGTTATGTTCATGTCACTACTGAACATAATGCTGTACACTGAATGTTAGTGTCTTTTAAAAATTCATTGGTTGAAAACTAAACTAGCCCTCCTTCTGAAATGTGAGAAATAAATGATTGTTTTTTTTTCTTTCTAATCCCCTCAGCAAATCAGACTCTAATAGCCATAATGACTAAGACATAATGGATTAATTTCACGTGTATGCCTTAACACATTATTGCAAAATTCATCCTTTAAACCATAGAAAAACACTCCCATGGAACTGTCTTTCTGAATATTATAGTAATTTAACAGCATGTGTGCATAAAGAAATTAATGTAACATCTACTAAATGAGAGCTGGACAACAACAGTTGTGCTACATAGTTACATTGACATCTACACAATTTCATAAGAAAACTTTTGTCAGATTAAATATTCTGATTATACTTGTTACAAATTAATCCTGTGTTTATTTTTATACATGTTATTGATTATGGAACAAATTTTTATCATTTAATGATAAAAGTAAAGTATATTAATTGTGTAAATTTAGACAAACAGATGCAGTCTAGTATATGCATAATAGTATGCATTTTTAATGCTGACTCATAAGCTTAAATAGCATTTCGTAGAAATTTAGTGTTAATATTTGTGTACATTCTATTGATCATGAAGCTTATGGCATTATATTTTGAGATTACTTTAATGTTATCAATTTAATTTTAATCTGTAAAACAATAGGCAATGTCTAAGAGTCTTTTTTATTTTTTTGTCTTTTTGAGACATGGTCTCGCTATGCAATTGAGGCTGGCCTTGAGCTCACTTTTGTAGCCCGGGCTGGTCTCGAACTCACACCGATCCTCCTGCCTCGGCCTCCCCAGTGCTGGGATTGCAGGTGTGCGCCACCACACCCGGCAAAAGTAAGAGTCTTTTTTTAGAGAAAGACACTGAGGCTTGTGCTATAAAAGTAACCGTCATCCTATCTATCTATCTATCTATCTATCTATCTATCTATCTATCTATCTATTTATTTTTATATTTTAGGGAAGGGCCTACAGGCTGTTCAGGGTCTCACTACTAGATCAGCCTTGTAGTGATCCACCCGTTTACAGCCTCCCAAGAGCTGAGATTACAGATGCATGCCACCATGCCCAGTCTCAATTACCATCTCAGCATGTCACGGGGACAGGAACAGCATGCAGCATGGCAGTCTGGGTGATCAAACCCCCAGCCTCTGCACCTGCTTGCAGGCTCCTGAATCCGCTGAGCTATGTGGCCAGCCCTCCTAATCCTATTGATGTTCCTCACTCCACTGAAATTCTCCAGGCACTCATAAAAAAATAGATAACAACTTGATCAGATTGTGAGACTTGAAGGGTGTAAAATACAGGGTATCTTTAAGGAAAGGTTGTGATTTAGGATAATATTGAAAGGTCACTGAAGTTTTAATGTAATCTTTATGTGGCACCTACTCTCTCAATATTTGCATTATCATCTTCTGGCCTCAATTTTCAGAGTGGGTGAGCAATGAGATATTACTCTGAAATGTGTTCAGGAATTATTCTGTGAATATTTACCTGTTTTAATTCAGAATACTTTTGTTAGAGTGATGGGAGTTTAAGTCTAGGTGTTTTTATTAAGCACTTTTCAGAACACAAAGTACTGAAGGTTAATTATTATATGTTAATTTGCTGAGAGTAAGCAGTGCCTAGGAATCTCGCAGAGTGCATGCTGGGCCTTGGCGTAGAGATGAAGCCTCCGGCCCCTTCCTCTGAGCAGTGTGGTTCCACTCTGCTTCCCCATTGCCAGGAACTAAGCAAATGTGCTCTGCCAGGCCCTCCTGCCACGAGGCTTCTGCATGGGAGCTAGCCAGCTGTGGACAGAGTCTTCTGAAAACGTGTGCCGAGTTGCATCCCTCCTCCATCAAATGGAGCATGCCTGCTGTGGTGGGCCAGCAAGAGAAAGCAGACTCACGCAGCAGTAGGATGAGCAAGCAACAAAATAAGAATAGACATGATTTTGACATTTCTTCTTGCCTGAAGAGTGTTCTTGGCTCTGCAACATGAACCACAGCTTTCCATTTGCTGCATTTTGTCCGCCTTGTTCTGTTTGGTCACCTGCCTGTGAAATCTCTGTACTTAAGCATCAGAGTAATAGCAGAGTAGGTCAGAGTGGCTTACCCCATGCGTTATTTTCTCTTGACCTATGTGGGAATGCAAGCCATGCATGTAGCACTTCATTGCACCAATAATCGAGGTAGCAAACCAGGGTCTACCTGATGGCCAACCCAGCTCAAAAGCATGGCCCCCAGGTCTTCATTCATATGGCAGCCATTTTTAGTGTTACATTACTGTTCCTGTGCAATCTCAGCTCTTCTCAAAGCCTCTCATTATTTGAGACTCATGCCAGGAAAAACAGCACTTTTGTACTCCAAACTCAGCAATAAGCCTTTTCTTTTGCTATCTGGAAGCACAGGCATGGCAGTGTAGGAGCTGGGAAGGTCTGAAAGGAACTTGAACTTGCTTCAGAATTTGACTGAATGGAAACAGAAGAGTAATTTTTGTGTCTTCTGGACATGATAATGAGACTAGAAAAGAAACACTGAATAATTGTGACATTTACCTTTTTGGTGTGAATCAATAATTGTTTTCTACAACTATTGCTTTTCTTTTATGTAAAACTAACAATAATGCTTAGAATGTACCTTTAGTGCGCTTGATTTTTATAATCTCAATAATTAATTTAATAAATGTAAATCTAATTTTTGTATATGCTGATTTTCATATTCATGTAAAGGAAAAAGTGGTTACTTTTATTAGTATTCTCTTGATTAATTTAATTTCCTGAGCCTAGTAATTTGTAAAAGAGAAATGATAATGCATAAAACCTCTAAGTGCACAATGTCCTTATGATACCCATATCAGAGATCTCTAGATTTTAAATACATTGAAACTTACATCATTAAAGTACTAAACTTCTCACATGCCAAATAAATATTAATACAGTATTTCAAGTAATATTATTTTAGTTGCTGGTATGACTGTGACACTATGTTTTATTAAAATACAAATATTTTATTACCTTTAATTTTGTTGCTTATAGCATTGCAATATTAATAAAAGCTGCATTGCTGAATTGGACCAGTGTGTTATTTATTAGGAAACAATTAAAAAGAAATGGTTCTGCCCTACTTTTTGACATTATATAACTGCTCGACATTTTAGATTTCCTTTTAGATTTCAGGGTAGTAAAAGGAGGATTACAAAGTCAAGGAATCACAAGGCTGAAGGATTTCAATATTATTGCTGTCAACGCCCACTCCATCTTCAAAATTTTCTGTTTGACTTCTTTCAGTTTAATAATAACTGAATAACTTTACTAATAACTAATAATAAAGACTGTATTCGACACTAATTATTATAAACCAATCCTCCACAAACTAATTAGCTTAAAGTGATAATGATTTATTGTTCTTCTCAGTCCCATGGATTAAGTGAGGGCACCTCCTTGGAGTTGCTTGGGCTTACTCTTAGGGATGAAAGTCCAACGTCTTTACTTCCATATCCAGAAATCCTGGCGGTGGTCAAGTGGAGTATTGTCCTTCGTATGGCCTCTTGAATTTCAATAGAGGAGATCAAGTTTCCTTGCACTATCACCTAGAGGAACATTCTAGGAAAACAGAAGCAGCTCCTGTGCTGTGTGCATGATCATTATGCTCAAAGTAGTTCTTCCACGTTCTGGTACTTACTACAAGTGGTGATACCAGGTTGGGATCCAGCGTGGTGATACACCATCTCATAATAATTTCATAAAGTATGATTTTCCATCTATCATACCTGGGATGCCCTATCTGTAATACATGTTTTTTGTGTGACATATGAGAAAATATCCCGATTATTTCAAGTTTGTCTCTTGTCGGGAGAGGTATCTTTTAGAAATCAATTTTATTTTCATTCTTTTTCTCCTTTTATGTATGAGTAGGAGCAGTTCACCCGCCCTTTCCCTGTCCTCATCTTTTTGAAAGAATTAAAGTTTCCTCACTATACATCCCATATTTGTAGGAGGTTTTTCCTATAAACTATTAATCAACTGTGATCAACAGAAGCGTCATGTTAGTGTCCTTGAGCCCATTTTTGATCTCAGAAAATTGTTTTTTTTGCATAAGTCTCAGACATAGTGTTACTGAACAGTTTTCTGAATACCCTCTGCCCTATTTCTGCCAAGCTTCTATTTCTGCCAAGCTTCTATTTTACAAGGGCTTTGATAGGTTCAGAATTGTGACATAAACCAGAAATCTATTCTTATATGGAAGAACTACCCAGCCATGTTGCTTTTTGTGTCAGCAGTGCCTATGTTTCTCAGGCAAATTTGCGGAGAAATAGCAATATTTTCACCATGCAATTCATGTCAGTTCCACTAATTACTGCAAAGTTTACAAACTTATAAATTATACTGCAAATATGTTTTCCTTTATTGAAAATCACATTCAGATTGGAAGAACTGAAACTATAGCAGAAGATCCCCTGCCCCTAACCGGTGTACTTCAGCTTCGTGCCCAGGTGATGGCTCTTGTTCTAGTCCAGTTGCTCTGGTCGGTTAGATAGAGCTGGTCACTGTGATCCATAGCTGGTAACTATGATGTCTATTGTAAGAACCATTCCCCAACGGAGAAGTTATTTTGTACTTCCCACTTCCCTATCTCATGCAATACCTAGACCAGCGAAGGTCAGGGTCTGATATACTAGGAATGATCCTGATTGCTGTCCATTGACATAGACAAATCTGACTTCAACCTCTTGGTGTTATTTTGGTGTTTCTATTGGCTGTAGAAAAATTTATTTTAATTCCTCATTTAAAAAATCTCTTGTTTATACTGAGGCAAGGGAAGCCCAGCATTTACAATTTACTCACAGTAGACCACTTTATTCCTCATGCATCAGCTAACCAAACAGTTTGTAATTCACTTGGATCCGACGTTGAGGCAGAATCTACACTAGGGAGCTTGTATCAATACATTTAATGTGCTCCAAGTTTATGATTTTTACATTCATTACAACCCTGTCGGCACCCTTAGCATCTATTCTTACACATGATAGTCATTGTTTTTGTCTCTATGAACTAGAAAAGTCATTAGAGTTCTTTTGGAGTATTGTAGGTTTTCCTAATTATCACACTTTGTATCTAACCTTAGAGCTCAGGGATGGCTCATGATGCAAAAATCACTGAGAGAAGGAAAGTTTGATGATTACCAGTTGTCTTGAAGGTAACAGACATAGAGGACATTGCAATTTTTTCAAGGCATATGAGGTCACTTCCAATACAGGAAGTGAGAGAAGTCATTTATGCCAGCAAAAACTAAAACAAATGAAAATCCAATTATATATTACCAAAGATGTTGAGTTCCTACATTGCTACTCTCATTTTCAATATCTACTTCCTCCTTGATCAATACCGTAACTTTAACGATAGGTACTCTGCAGAACTAGGACGTTTGCATGGGTTTTATCTCAGTTATTTTTCTCATTGCTGTGATGCAATACCCACACATGCAAATTATTGGATGAGAGCTTAATTTGGGTTCACAATTCATAGTGGTTTCAGTCCCCAGTGGGGTGTCGCAACGCAGGAAGGTCCAGTAGGTGGGCCTGGACAGAGGAGAGATGTTTGAGGCATAGTGACCAGGAAGCAGAAAACAGGAAGGGAAGAGTGGAGAGCCAGATAAGCCTTTCCTGATCCTGGTCTCAGTGGCTGCCTCTTCCTACCTTTGTCAACCTCCAAAAATCAAGTCAGCTTTAAGCCCTAATCCACTGATCACCTGCCAAAGGTCATTCTTAGGGTCCCAGGAGGCTGCAGAAGGAAATGTCATTACAAACCACAGCAGACTTCTTCCTACTCATGTAAAGGATATAAAAGAATGCTATGTTTTCACTATAGAAGAGTGTGAAAAAGCCTTTGGTCAACAACTATCAGAAGATTCTGGGAGGAGGCATGAAGTTTTATTGTAAACAATTTAAAATAGACTGGGGACATAGCTCAGTACAATAAGCACTCGCCTGGCAAGCACAAGTTCCTGAGTTCAATCCCTGGTACAACAATAAATAAATAAATAAATAAATAAATAAATAAATAAATAAAATTTGAGCCAGGTATGGTGTTGCATGCCTATAATCCCAGCATTTAGGAGGCATGAGGTTTAGTGCAAATTCGAGATGAGCCTGAGCTACAAAAGTAAGCTCAAGGCCAGCCTGAACTGCATAGTGAGACCCTGTCTCAAAAAGATAAAAAAAGAAAGAAAGAAAAGGAAAAGGACAACAATTTTAAAAATAATATTCTATAAACCTCTTTTGATGCATTCTTCAACAACAAGAAAAGTCATGTTTTCTTGGATATGACTCCACACACTGTTACAATTTATTATATAGTCCCAGGTATATAACTTGATCTCATTAGAAATACAGACAGTAAAAGAGTGATTGATATTAGTCCTTGGAAATCTCAAGAGTTAGAGCCCTAGAATATTGCCATCACATAACTCTTCATCCAGCATCTATCATTTATATAATACCATGTCTGGTATGAATATTTCTGTTGTATTTCTTTCTCTTTCCAGTGTAAATTCTATGTTACAGATCAAAATTTTTTGCGGATTTAAACATAGCCCTAAATCACAAGGCTAAAAGTTCTTACTAATTCAAATTATGTTGAAAAATTCTCTGCAAGATATTTCCTGATTTTAGATAAGTTTTCAATATGCTACATTATCCAATTGGAGACAGTTTAATTCAGAGACAAATGCTGTGCCAGATGGGATGTTGGAACAACAGGTGTAAATTAGGATGATTATGTGCAAACTGGAAGGCATATTAACCAGAAGGATGGAAGATTTGGGGAGAAATTGAAACCTACAAAAAAATAAGATTTAAAGCTAAAAGAGCATTATTTAGCAAAACTGCTCAATTTTTGATATAGCATGTGCTACAGCTGAAAACAGGGGAATTATCCAGGAAATTGCACTGTTTATCCAAGCACCTGCTTTCATACCTCCTCTCTGTAAACTTAATACCGTAGTTATCCCCAATTTGTATGTTAGAACCTAACCCTCCATGTAACAATAAGTAGAAACAGGGATTACAGACTCCATTTTCATCTCAGATTTCCACTCTTAATTTTCAATAGTTCTTTATAAATATTAGATACAATTCCCCATCAAATGTATCATTTGTGAATATTCTCTTACCAGCATTAATTTTAACACAACTTTATACTGCTCATATGGTTCCAGTTTGCTATTTAATTTTTTTCTTTAAAAATACATTGTATGCAAATCACAATTATTTTATGTTTAAGTGAATTTAGACAGCTTTCAGTACTGTCCTACAAGGGGCTGGGGAGATAGCTCCATGGCACAAATGCCTGCTTGGAAAGTGCAAGGTCAGGAGTTTGAACCCCAGTCACACACACACACACACACACACACACACACACACACGCACACACAACAACTATACTGGAGGCTCTTCTTACCAGTCTCTTGTGAATTTTCATTAAAAGTCTTGATTACTATTTCACATCTCCAACATTTAAAAATTAATTATTTATTAATTTTTTATCATGATAAGAAAAATTTACATGACATCTATCATTTTAGAATGTTAAGTGCAAATATAGGGTTGTTAACTGTAGCCCTGATGTAATCCCATAGATATCTAGAATCTGTGCATCTTGCATGGCTGTAATTTCATGTTTAATGAATAACTACACCTTTTTTATTCTTCCTTCAGCACCTAGTAAAAACCTTTCTACTGTATTTCTATGGGTTATCCAAATTAGTCAAACTCATATATTTTGATATTTTAAATTATTCTTGTAATAGCTAGAACTAACATTTCCCTCTCTACTTAATGAAGGGTACACTTTTCTATGAAAACTCACAATGAGAGGATTAAATTATCTTCATGAGCAAGATATATTAGCATAGTAACACAAATTTTGCCTGAGTTCAGCTATAAATTAAACGCAAGTATAGTCAGAATCCAAAAATGTGTCAGAAATTGTGACATAGATCCTAAAATTCAGTTGGCACAGAAAAGGTGTAAGAATAGGCTCGAAAGTTTCAGAAAGAATAAAGAGCAAAGACTTTCTACCATACATCAAAATGTACTGTCCAACTAACAGAAATATGTCAGTGGTGCATGGTGGAAAAGGTATTTTTATTGGTCCAGAACCAACAGACACAGGCTCTGAAAAGCTACTTCGCTGTCTGTATTTCTTCTCGCCGGCAGCACTGTGCCTACAGAGACACGACAGGGTTCTGCCCTAGAATTCCGTTCTGGGGACCCCGTGTGTCATTTCCTTTATGTGCCCTTCCAGACAACAGAAGTCTCATGCCCCACCCTAGTTAGGACTCCTCGAGGCTTCTGGGATTATATCACTCCCTTCTCCCGCTGCGCCAGCTGGATCTTGTACCTGCTCCATTTCTATCTTCCAGAGAACAGCGCACTCAATACTGGAATGGAAATGCACCAAACAAGTTTGATCTTGGCACGATCAAATCCTCAGAAATGTCAGAATATCCTCTTTTTCTTGTGTAGATTCAAATAAATTTTCATAGGTTCACCTGGAAGAAGAAAGATGGGGACTACATCACCTGACAAGGAGCCGCCTTCTAGAGACCCGGATTTCTTTTGTCACTGCACTCCAGATCAGAAGTTGCTGCAGTTCAAGAAATCGAGTAGTGATAGTTCCTAATTTCTGTAAGATTTGTAGACCCACCATGAAGTTTGCTGGCTGCTTACTTAGCTTTCTTCTAGAGAGATGAAGTTTCATGAACCACCTTCAAAGTGTAACGCGGCCAGCTGGCACCTCCACCTTGCTGCGCACGAGCTTGCTGTGCCTCTCTTCTGGGGATGTCTGAGAGCTGACGCCTTCTCTGATGCTTGGGAATCTTATTACCCCGTTTGCTGTCAGTACCTCAAACATCTCTTCCTGTCAGTTGTGAGCCAAAGGGAGACAGAATGCCAACATTTTCAAGTAATCTGCTATCACTCTCTATAGCGAATTCATCATTTTTTTTTCTTTCTTTCTTTTTGTTTATTTTCCCATTAAGAAGATATAAGCTCTTCTGGCATTTTCACAGAGATAGTCATCCGATGCTTTTCTGTATTTAAGATACTTATGGTAGTTTGCTCAGTTCTCTGGTGTTTCTATTTTAGTTACCAAAGGCTGATTTATTTGAAATTTTAGGAAAATTCTTTTTTTCTGTTTGCACAAATCCCAGGGTGCCTGTCAAACTTTTGCATCCTAAGATATTTTCATAGAAATAAACTCTTCCCCTTTGTTATGTCTGATATACAGATAACCCCTGAAGCCTCAGGTTCCTACGTGGAGCTTTTCAGATATCCGTGCCTCTAGGCTGCGTGAGTATAGGTTTATCATAACTAAAGTAGTTTACCATAGCTCTTGGTATGGATAATGAAAAGCCCGCCCTGGTTCTCAGTGGAACAATTCAAAAGGATTATATTCTGGATGGAGTAGAAAGGGACAGAAAGAAGGCAGGCTCGCAGTTTTGCTGTGTCCTGTCTGCTCGACATGGACTGTTTTTCTGCTGCCTGGCCACTCTGTTGTGGAGCCAAGCAGCTATGGACTGAAACCTCTACAAAGTGTGTAGTGAAATAAAGTCTTCCTGTGGAACACATGAGAGTCAGATATTTCATCCCAGCAATGAGAAAAATAACCAAGAAATCATGGTATATAAGTGTAGGCTACACATATAATAATCTAGCACACTCAGAGCAAGTATGATATGTTTCCTTCACAATCCTTCTGGAACATGTATGTTGAATAGGTGCTATAGTTTCTGTGAGAGCAAAAAGTGACCACTAATCTGCCTCAGAGGTCTTATACATGTGCTGTTCGATGTCGCTGTGCTCTACTTTCAGTTACTAATGTAGGATGAAGGTACATGGCAGCAGATCCTGGTAGAGAGATGTGCTGTCTTCAGCAGTAAAATAAATGCATCATTTTAAAGTACTTTAGAGGGAAAAGGAAACCCTTGTGTACCCTTGATGGATGTTGAGACATAGAGAAATGCAGGATTTTGGAAACACATAAACCTAGAAATCTCAATGGCTTTGATAGCTTTATCATTTTCCAATCAAGCTCCCAATTTCAGCAAAGTTGACCTTTGTAGTAAGGTTTTAATAGTCTCTGGCTTCCTGCTACTTACTCTTTATAATTCAAGTTTGGGCCTCCTGAGCATATTCAGTTCTCTGTCAACAAGGGACTGCTACTCTTTGCGCACTGCCAACAAGTCCCTGGCTCTTACACATAGCTTTTAATTGATTAGTTTCACATTATCTCTCTGTCTCTTATGCAGCAATTAACCCCAGCAAATAGCTCTCTAGTTTTATTATCCTTATAATTATTATTTCTCCTGTATTTCTCCAAGGCCTTATAAATCTCACTCACCACTTGTTCTGGGACAAACTAGGCAGAGAATAGTTAAGTGGTTGAATGATGTTTCTGTAGTAACTGCCCCAATGCACAGTGGTAGCGTTGAGGCAGTTATAGACACTGCACTTATGTGTCCAGAAAACGGTTTCATCGAACTGGTGGGCTCTTGTTTGCTAATGCCTGATGATAGTGCGTGCAATTCTGTGCTGTATCACACGCCACCATTTCAATTGTGCACCACTCCTAGTAGGTCACCTGTCACACTATGCCAGGTCTCTTAGCCTCCATCTCTCCTAGGAGTCAGGTTTAATTATCGATTTCTAATTACATTAGGAGGTAATCCAGTCTCAGGCACTAAGACAAACTTCGGGCAGGCTTCTCTAGGAGGCCAGCCAGCATGCAGGGAGTAAAGAGCACGCAGAGGGCAAAGCAGGTGAAGTTCAACACGCTGTCTCATGCTCATCCTGTTCTTCAAGATGTCTAAAGGAGGGCTTGGTGGAATCAGCCTAAATTTCAACAAAAGGTTCATAGTCCTGTCTTCATACAGGCAGGGACTGAATGAAAGTCATTTCTGAAATCGGGGCGTGACTGTTGTCAAGGTGGCTCCCTCCAGCTTTAGGAGATGCACAGAGCATGGTGGCAGCCACAGGCTAAACACAGTGGCACTCCTCCAGCCAGAGGGATCTGTTCTGAAGAAATATCTGGGTTGGATTTATGGCTCTCCCCAAACAGTGTACTGATAGGCATATGCAGAGCCACGGAGTTCCAGCGTGCACCCACTCTTTTTGGCATGTTGCCAAGGTTTTGTGTCTTTTGGACTACAGAAGTCTCTAGAACATTTCTGCCTCGTTTTTGCTGATCCAAATTAAGCCAACAGCTTTTCATTCTGCCTCACCCCATTTCTTATTCCTGCTTTGGAAATCACTACAGTTGTATTCTAAGAATGACTGGTGGGAGATGAAATTTTCTATTCCGTCAGTTCCTATGTATAGACCTTTCTCAGCCATTCCAACAATTATTAAAGAAATAATTCACTTATGATACCACTTTCCTGTGCTTTTGTGACTAAATCTAAATGGAGAATATGATAGTTTTGCATGAGTTTTCATTTCTGTGAAAAATTAAGCTGATAATATCACCTTAATACCTTACATATTGGTAAAAATGCAATTATTTTCTCTTTTCTAGTCATTAATTTTCCTACATAGGTATTTTAATTCTGGGTAAGCCTGCATCTCAGAATTTCATTCACACGCCTCCTACAGTGAGCTAGGTAGCACTGCCTATTAAATTAAAGATCTTGTGGGTTGCCGCATCTGCTTTTAGAAGGGGCTTCATGTGTTTGCAGCAGCAGGAAATCGACTTTGTCAAGTGGAAGCATGGATTTACTCTTACTTCTTGTGGAAGTCACCCATAGTGAAAGAGGTACATATGGGCACCATACTTATATAGACTCTGATGTACAGCTATTTAAATAACCCAGTTACACAGAAAATGCATTTCCCAGTGTCACTTGTAATGCTTTTGTGTTAGAGAGAAATTTGCACAAGACCTGGTTTTTGGATTCACAGCTAGCCATTATTCTTAGACAGTCTTTTCATAGTTGGATAAGATGGCAGTGGGTGGACTGCCTACAGGATTCTGTTACTCTCCTAAGTAGTGGGGTGACATTGTCCTCGTGGCTTGGCCTTTTTATCTTCAATGATCTCAGATAAAGTCAGTAGCAATGATTTCAGTAAAGTCAGTAGCATAGGACCAACAGCTTTCTAGAGATCTCTTGCTGAATATCACCTTTTTTATTTTTTATTTATTTTTTAATTTTTAAAAGTTTTTGTTACTTTTAGTAAATAATAATGAGACAGTTTCAAAACATGTTAGTACAGTCGTTCTCAGCCTTTCTAATGCTGTGACCCCGCAATACAGTTCCTCATGTTGCGATAACCCCAAACCAAAAAATTATTTTGGTGGCTACTTCAAAACTAATTTTGCTACAATTATGATTCAGAATGGCTTTAGACGACCCCTGTGTTTTTGGTCATTCAACCCCCACTGTGAGGTCACGACCCACAGCTTGAGAACCATTGCATTAGTAGGACACCTACGATGTAATTAATACAATTCATATTGTTCTCTACATAGTACTTGTTCGGAGTACAAGATGCAGACAGGATAACACTTCTAAATACTATTGGTACCAATATTTATTCTCACTGAACTAAGAAAAAGTAGCTGTGCATATAGTCTAGGAGTCCATAATGCTAGTGGGTTATAAGCAGAACTGCGAATGTCAGAAGCTGTTGACTTGAGCCTTTTACAGCTCAGCAGTATAATCTGGCTTTAATTTTTTATGCCTTGTGGTTAAAGTTTCTCTGCTATTTGGTTAAGGCCAAGTTAAATCAAGACCTATATAACAAAACATGTAACTTTTACTCTGAAAGCTGAGGACAGATTGCATCACTTGAGTGCAGCAGAGGCCTAACAGGGAAAGCCCCAGGGAAGAAAGATTTATCGAGACTGATTCTACCTCCTGTTGATGTTCTACTGACCATGCAATCTCCGTTGTGTTTAAAGTGAAAGTGGTATAGGTGCACTAGAAACCATGGCTGTGTGTTTATTTATTGACATGCTACTGTAAGGACATCATAACTGTAACTCCTTGGAGCACCCCAACCTTTTAAATATAATAGAACACATGGCAATGATTCTCTTTTTAGCACTAGACCATTGTTTTTAAAAAATGCTATGCAAGTTATACTAAAGTCAACATATCCATTTTCTTATTATCTTGAATCTTGTGTATCTATAAGCTACTTTATTTCTAAGTATTTAACAGATAGATCACAAAATTAAGATTATTTTTGATACACAAGGTAATACTTTCTCTATTAAAACTACAATTGGTGGAAAAATGTTCTATGCTACATTAAATCTCACATTTGACATAAAGACTTTAGATGCTTCTAGAATAGAAGTACGTGTAACAGGCTACAGAACAACAGAAGTAAATTTTCAGGCTACATAACAACAATGAAAGGTAAGAGTGTCAGCAATTACACTGCTAAAAGTCCTTCAACTAATTTAAGTCTCAGTGTCATAATTTTGCTGCATATTTGAACTTTGGAGCTATTGTCTGTAATGGTTACCATTAACTCTTTTTTTCCCCCTTTTAAGGTTCAAGTTAGAAACAAAGTCTAAGGTTCTCATTAATCTAAACAGAATAATTCAAGATAGAAACACAGCAAATGATTTTCTCTTTTTTTTTTTTTATTTTCAGGAAGGGTCTCCAAGATGTGCAGGGTCTCACTACTAGATTGGACTTATAGTGCTCAACGTGTTTATAGCCTCTCAAGAGCTGGGGTCACGGGCGTGTGCCAGCATGCTGTCTCAATTGCTGTTTCTCTCTCTATCTCTGTCTCTGTCTCTGTCTCTGTCTCTGTCTCTCTCTCTCTCTCTCTTTGACTCTTCCTTCCTCCCTTCTTCTTTTTTTATTTCTTGGAGTCCACACAGTATACCAACACAGGATCCCATGCATATCAAGATCTTTTTTTAACATCTCTATAAGCATAGCTTTCAAGGTTTTCAGAAGGGACATGAACTGCTATGGTGGTCTCTGCACTCAGGAATGAATACAATAGTTGGTGTCTACTAAGTTTTTCCATATTTTCTAGGCCAGATGAAGCCAAAATTAGAGGTCATTTTTTAAATCACAGAAATTTAGCTTGAATTTTTACATATATTAGGTTTCCAGGGGAACAAGATGAAAGTTCACTTTCTTATACAGCATAAGAAACTGTCTTTTTAACGCTTTCCCTAGTCTTTCACTTTCACATGTTCCAAAAACATTATGTATAAAATGACTTATAATAAATGAGTGGGATTTAATTATGTACCAATTTCCTTAGGTAGGACTTATTTTTGTGAAAGTGATAAACAGTCAAGTCTATGTGATTTTGGGGACACTAACACTAGACAGACATTGTTGTTTTCTGTCCTCATTGTGAAGGTGATTATGAGAAAATGTCTTTAAGGAAAAAAAAATACCACGTACCAATTGTCTATTATAGGCCAAGCAGTATTCTGCTGCTCATGGGATACTTAATTAGCCACACTTACCTAGCAAGAGAGGAATGGTAAGCAGTTTTATGGCTGAGGAAATGAGGCTGTGAACATTGGCCAGCTGACCTCTATACTCTTAATTTAAAATATACATATTTATTTATTTTTTACTTTTTTATTTATTTATGGCTGGCTCAGCCCACCCTGCTGGCAGGCTGGTGCAGCATGTGGTACTGGGGATCACACAGCAGTCCCTGTGCTTGCCTAAGCTCACGTAAGCAGGAGCTTTAGACTGTTGAGCTGTCTCACCAGCCCTCTACACTGCTATTACCACAAAACTTTAGAAACCTTGCTAAAATCATTTTAGCTAAATTTGAATGATCATTTAAAAAGTGAATATCTAAGTGAAACCCATTGTGGTGCCTTTAGGTTTATCCTTGTTTTCACCAGGAGAGTCTTCCTTGCTTGCTACTGAGTATTAAGTTGTTTATACAAAAAAAAAAAAAAAAAAAAAAATTAGGAATTAGGAATTGCAGGAGGAGACATTGGGTACAACTTAAATAACTTGTGAGAAAGGTATCTCTTTAGCATAAGTCTTTTTAAAACTGAGGGAGTGGATCTGTCAGGGATCATAAACGATTCAGAACCAATGCTGCCAGTGGCCAGGCAAGAGAGCAAAAACATAGTTATTCTAAGCAACTTACCCCCCTTTTTTAATTTAGTGTAGAGTCGACAGGGTCTACCGCGTCTTACTACATAGATTGGAATCATAGTGATCCTCCTCTTTTCAGTCTCCCGAGTGCTAGGATTAAAGGTATGTACTGCCACGCACACTCTCAGTCACAGTCTACGAGCACCTTGCGGGCAGAGCCTGCAGGCACTCTGCGACCTGGCCCTTAGCCCTCGTGTCTGGGTTTGCCTAAGCAGGGACTTTAATCCACTGAGCTATCTGGGAGGCCCACAATCCCATTCTGGAAGAGAGTTGTCATGGCTTCACTTTTTATCCTTTTTCTGTAACACTGACTAACTCTTAACACTTTAAAATTTAAAACCTAGATGTCTTTATATTTTTCTGATTGAAGAAACATGTCTCTCTCTGGCTCTCCTTCTGTGTTATGTTTCCATCTTAAAAAAGTAAACTGAGTAGCAGTACAAATCACATAAATTTGATCATATAGTGAAATTAATCCCTTCCTGGATTATCACGTAGTTTTTCTGTAACTTATGTATGTATTTGGTGTATGAGCTCTCTATGCAGCTCAAAATCACAGTGAGCCTCCTGTCTCAGCCTTCCCAGGACTGAGATTACAGGTGGGTGCCACCCAGGCTGGTTTTGGTATCTCGTACCCAGATCTGCACACTTGCCAGGCAGGCACTTAGGCTGCTCTACATCCCCAGCTGGTGAGCTGTCTTTAAGTTACAGTATTTGTATTATCAATTATTGACAACTGATTTCTGTTTGTTGTTGTGTATTTGTTTGTTTGTTTGTTTGTTTTTTCTTGTTTCAGAACTTTTGTTTGTTTACTTATTTATTTTTATGGCCAGATCAGCCTGCCGTCAGGGCAGGGCTGGCACAGCATGTGGTGCCGGGGATCGAATCGCGGCCCCTGCAGCCACTCAAGCTTTCCTAAGCTTTAGACCACTGAGCCATCCTGCCAGGCCCCTGTTGTTCTGTATTTGTATATAACTTGTTTTATCAAAAATATTAAACTTCTGTTAAAATAAACCATTACAGGAAATACGTTAATTAATTATAATTAATTTTCTTAATCACATGTTCATGTAGCATATACTCATTTACTTTAATGAAAGTAATTACATTTTCATCATATACTTTCAATTATATAATATATGACACTTTATAAATGTCATAGTATTCAACATGTATTTACAAAATCCTAAAAAACACTAATTTTATAGTATCCACTAATTAAATTTCTCATAAATTAAATTACTATGTGTATTTTAAGCACGTATATTTATCAAATCTATACACATATCAAGCTTATTTTCCTTGGATTATTTCATTAAATATATTTGTTGCATGAAAAATAAAACTCATTTACTCATAATGAAACCCATTTTGTCAATATTTCAAGCTCCGTTTTATAGTCTATCCTTTTTCAGCTGTATTGCTTGCTTTGTGATATTATCACTTAGTTCTAATACATCCGTTCCAAATCTACCTTCTTATAATATTACCGATGGATCACAAAGTACTTTAGTTGTACACTTATGACAGACATTTTAAAATTACAATTTGTTCATTTTGTTCACTTAATAAAAAGGTTTATGAAGTTTTCTCAGTACTTTCATTTCAAATTAGTAAAGAGATGCTAAACATGGAAGCACCCTGCCTTGAAAAGCAGGCAGTCAGGTACCGCAAGAAGACAGCATATGCCTCTGCTATATTTCATATTTCTACATGTTTTTTTGTTATTATTGTTGTTGTCTGTTTGTTTTGCATTACCAGGAATCAGACTCAGTACATTATGCCTACCAGGCTGGTGCTTATGCCACTGAGCTATATCCCTGGCCTATATTTCATATTTCTAAAACCTCAGATTGACACCAAAGTTAGGGATATTATTAATACAAATAATTTATTCAGAAATGTTTATGTCTTTTAGACAGCAAGTTTGCCTTTAAATGACATGACAGTTAATCCTCCTGTAAATTGAAAATGAGCCTGAAGTTAACAGGTAGATAGATAGATAGATAGATAGATAGATAGATAGATAGATAGATAGATAGATGGATGGATGGATACATAGATACATAGATACATAGATACATAGATAGATAACACAACAGAACTGCCATCAAAAGAAATCTGTAGGTCCTCTTACAGTTTCTATTTCCACTTCTTACATTTTACTTATGTCTCTGTGGCTTCAACACAAAAACAATGAACCAGAGTCAGGAACTCTTAGTGGTGAATACCTAGATGAATACGATGCTGCAGGTAACTAAGTTGTCTCAGGTAAGGAAAGCTAGAGAGGGAAACGGTCTACTTTCCCCGGGAGAGCAGACAGGTATCGATTTACAGGTGTATAATAAGGTAGGAACACAAGAGCCAGTGTCCTCCATGGTCACGGAATGCTCCAGCTACTGTCCTGGCGGTGCTCCCATCTTCGACTGACTAATTGATCTAGGTACATTTGTGTAAAGGTTAGTCAGAATTGAGACCCAAAAAAATCAGTGTTATTGCTGCTTCTACAAAAAAAGAAATGTTGATTATACATCTTTTAGATTTCAAATGATTAGGACTGAAAAAATGATACAAATTCTATAAATTCTGTGCATCATATAAAGTTCTATAAAACTTTTTTTTGAGAAAAATGGACAATATATTTCTATATCTAACAACAAAATGATTGTGATCAATGCTTCAAAAAAAATCATTCTTAAAACCAGATAGTAATCACTCCTCTATGCCAGGCTGTATAAATGTAAATGGCAGTGCATTAACTATATCACCTGAAATATAAGGAGGGATATCTTTGTGCTTTTAGTGTGTAAGGGTTTATGTACGTTGTCAACAGAGCTGTGGAGATTAACTTTGACTTTACCCTTTTCATTGTTGGCCTCATGATCTGAGGCCTTCTCTGGCCTCCCTGACCATTTTCCTGTAGATGGATTGGTCGGTAAGGCACTGCCATTCGCTCCCTCTGCGTCATAACTTCTGTTGTGTCTTCCTTGCTCTGCTAGAACTGTGGTGCACTTGTGCTCTGTCGCTCTATGTGGCCTTTGCATGCCATTCAAAGGTCCATTTTTAATGTCCTTTCCACCACTGCAATATTAGACATAAGAAGGCCATTTTTCCAGATTATTCAATATTGTTGGCCAAGCGTCTATAGTTGTACTTCCCATACAAGGAAGACCAACACACATTTGTTGCGCTAATAGATTCACAGTGGGTTCTCCCCATGAACTCAGGAATAGATTTTCATATTTCAGGATGAAGAATGGACTGATTACCAACGATCAAATAATGCCATGTCACCTTTTTTGTTTATTTGTTGTTTGATGCCTCAAGTTTTAGCTCTTTTTTCCCTTCTCCCTCAGCCTTCGGTTTACTCACTGCTACTCACAGGTGCCTTATCAGTTTTGTGACATGTTGTATGTCATCTGTGATGATCAATTTAATGTATGTGCAGGAGGCTCAGATATTTGGTAAAAATAATAGTTCCAGATATTTGTGTGGTATTATTTTGGGAAGTAGTTAATGTATTCTTTCTTAATATGTTTAAAAAATGAACTGAAAAACAAAGACAAAAACAAATCAACATAGAAAAATAAAAATGGTACAGAATCTCAAACCAAGAATAGAAAATTAGCGTGGTCATTATATTACACATTGTTATCAATAAATTTGTTGACTACATTACTAGATATAAGCATACAAGGCTGATCAAGCTATTACATTTTAACTCTTTCAATATGTTAAATTGGTAGAGCCAAGCAAATGATATTTCTTAATGCATTAGCTTTTAGTCAATTTGTTAGAGACCTGGACAAAATCAAACTGTCTTCCTTCCATTGAGTAAGAGAAATAAGTTACAGAAGACTGTCTACTTCATTTGACCAAGTTTTTCTTTGGGACATCTGCACTCTGGACATTTACTATCACTCCCCCTCGTCTTCAGGGTATTGGTTCCCATGACAGACAGGATTTCCCAGTCTTTACAGTAACACATGCCATTTTCTTATAATGAATCAGGTTCTATGAAATATCAATGATCCATGGAAAATACTAATGCCAAGGTAAGTCAAGATGCTCTGTATTCAGAAAGACAGTGATATTAGGCTCAAGCACCATGTTTTAGAGTAATAGTATCACTAAGCTTTTCTTCTGGAAGGCTAAGAATACAAGTTTACAGACCAAAAATTGGAGAAAGAGAAGGGCTATAAGAATCGCTAATATTTTGGTCCTAACCCTTCAAGGTCTGTGAGAACTCAGGACAGAACAGAACCTGTGCTGTAACATCCTAGAACACAGTGGTTTCCCAAATTTTCAGTTCAAGGAGATTAAGAGACCACAGAGGAAAGGGACAGAAGATACATAGTGTGTCTAAGGAGAGTCATTTAGAGGGAAACCATTCTCTAGGGCTTTCACAGAGAGCAAACTGATCCAGCAATGGCCGCGACTCATCCAGATGGCTGACACTGACCACAGTTCTACAAAGCACTGTACATAATTCCAAAGTAAACCATGAGGGGATTTGACTGACCTTGGGAGATACAAAAAGTTCCATGTTTCATTATACAGATCTTGCTTTAACTTACCCTTAACCAAAGAGCAGAAAAGTTTAACCACCAGGCTTAAAATGTAGGGTAGTTTAGTATGCTGACCTGTAACAGGCTCAAATCAACAGCCTCCAACATTGCCAGTTTCGCAAGTAACCCACTGTGATTATGGAACATTTGACTATGTATACAACGACCTTCTCTTAACTCAAAGAGAAAAAATCTATTGTACCAATAACCATTAGAAAATGTACCATGTCTACATCCTGCGCTCTGTATAATACAACGGGGACAACAACATGCAGTGTATCAGTTATTGCGAATGTACTACGAATGTGTTTTGAACCTGTCACATTGTAATTCCTTATTAAAAGTAATGAAATTAAAAAAATAAAGGAAATCACAGCCTCTTTGCTCTAGTCCTCTGGAGGACACTGACGAATACACCATGCGACTTATTGTAAGTGTATTTTATCCACAGTTGTTCCCCTAACTCAGCCAGCTATCTGTATTTGATCATTATTATTTGTTGAGTGGCCTTGCATGTCACAGTTACCAGTATGTACAACAAAAACATTTTCCAATATGGTCTACTGCAGCACCAAAAGAAAGGCCCTGCCCTGTTTTAGTGAACAAAATGTGTGTAATGAATTAAATTGCCTAAAAACAAAATATTAGGACAGGAACAAACCAGGATTAGAGCCAAGATCTGCATTACCACAAATTTGTTTTCTGGTTGGTCTAACCTCTGGTTGCTCTAACATTTTTTTTTTAGAAGATCGCTAATTATATTTTTATGATTTTAAGGAGATTTGAATTCCATACTTCAATGACTTAATTAGAAAATATATACTGACTACAGAACCTAAAATATTATCAAGTTATTCAGACATTTTGCCATTCCATGTGTATTCTTGGTATGGTGATACTCATCTCTAAGAAAGTTAGGCACTAACAAATATGTGAATATTAGGTCGAAATGCATTCCGTTATGAAGATGTTATTACATTTCATTTTTTTAAATGAAAAGATCCTGTGTAAATTATGGCTTTTTAAGTGGAAAAATAACATTCGGAAATGTTATTCTTTCCCTATTTTTGAAGTTTATCATCTGCATTTATTGATACAGAAGAGATAAAGTAAAATAGTTTATGAAAGCACTGTTTGTTTACTTAGATCCATTTTAGGTTTTGCTCATTACTGCTAAAAATTCCCAGATTAATTGCCATTTGTTTATACAATTTTATTTGCTTAAAAATGTACCTCAAAAAATCAGCAAGTAGATTCCATTAAGGGTTTTCAAAGTTTGAAAGCAGATCTTTGACCTTGTTTATAAGTAATATACATTTTCTATATCATCTTATAAGAATTATAAAGAATAATTAATGTCTCTGAGTAATAATAATTGGAAAGTACTTCTAAAAGGAAATAATTTCTAATACCAAGTCGCATGTCTCTTTACGGGTGTTGTTTTCATATTAAATAACATGGTGGGCACATTGCAATTGGGTATGAAATGCAATTACATGTCTTAACTTTTAAAGGATATGACACCGCCGGGCGTGGTGGCGCACGCCTGTAATCCCAGCACTCGGGAGGCTGAGGCAGGAGGATTGGTGTGAGTTCGAGACCAGCCTGGGCTACAAAAGTGAGCTCAGGACCAGCTTCAACTGCATAGCGAGACCCTGTCCCAAAAAGACACACACAAAAAAATAAATAAATAAAAATAAAAAAATAAAGGATATGACACCTTAATTTATAACTAATGCCAGGTTTTTGTAGACACATTAGGTTATAAACTCCAAGCTTAGTAAAATTATGAAGAGACTCGGCACATCACTGAGGACACAGGTTTCACTACAGAAAAGTTTTGTGATACTGTACTCTGAAACTTATTGATTTAAATATTTGCTGAATGCTATCTCATTTTTAAACAAAACGCTAAGTTTACTCTCTCACAATGAAGTTATTTCCGTAAGGATGGTCTCACTGCCTTATGAAACTAGAATTTATTATTATAAATATTTCATCGCTTTAACTCTTTTTTCCTAATAGACTCTATGAATTTTGCTATATTGTTGAGGGCTGCAGGCCACCTACACAGGTAGTGCATTAAATAAAGGTCCTTAATGTAATTTAGGACAAGCTTATTATGTCCATTTGTTTGTTTTCCACACTTTCTAGAAGAAGTAGCTCTAACTGTCCTTCATCCGATGTCCTAACTAAATTCATGTCTGAGTGTCTTGTCTGGTCTAGTCTGTCCATAGTTAATGCCACCACATTCGCCTAAAATTCTCATTTTACTTTTTGTTACTGCTCTTGTTTGCTTCTTTGACATAGGTTTCACCGCACAGTTTAGGCTGCCCCTTGGATAAACATGTAGTCCAGCCTGACCTTGTACTCACAGGCATCCTCCTTTCTCAACTTCTCAGGTGTTCGGATTCCAGGCATGTGCCACCCACGGTAGATCCCCCATAACTTTCAATATCCATTCGAATTTTATTTTTGTCATCAGAAAACATTTGCCATACTGCAGGAGTCTCCCCGCTCTCAAGCACGTTGAGTTGCTGCACTAAATGAGTGGTGGTGTGTGCCTGTGATCCCAGCACGTGGCAGGCAGAAAATAGAAGGATCACTATGAGACAGAGCCGTGTAGTGAGACCCTGCACACACACACACACACACACACACAAATTGCATAGTTGATGGCTCTACCTTTCCTTTGCTTTATTGTACTTCTTGAACTCTGAGTATCGCATAGGGAAGAAATGTCCCTTGTCATCACTCATGGAGAAGGGGACTCTCTGTGGAGCTCAGGTATATTTCTTGTTCCCCGGTAATTTTTCTTTCATTTTTTTTATCTGAAATTCTCCACACTTTGAAGTATAGCTCTTAGTTTATATGAATTAAGTACAACTCATTGAAATTAATCTAAACCTAAGCACTTTTGTCATTCATAAAACGATTCCACTGTCTTTCCCTTTCTCATGAAATCTTTCTTTCTTTGTATTTTTCTTTTTCTTTTTTATTTATTTATTTATTTTTTTGGTATGAGTAATCAAGCTCAAGACCTATTACTGCTCAAGCAGACCCAGTGCCACTGCACTATGTCACCAGCCCCTTTCTTTTCTTTCTTTCTTTCTTTCTTTCTTTCTTTCTTTCTTTCTTTCTTTCTTTTTCTTTCTTTTTTTTAATAAAACAAAACACACATCTGGACAGTGGTTTATTATTTTCTAATTTATATAACATCACTCAACATCACAAGGATGTGTTCCCCCCCCCCCATAACTATTATTTTTTCAGGACCAGGATTCAAACTCACGACCCTACACTTGCCACACAGGCACTTGTGCCATGAAGCTATCTTCCCAGTCCCTTCCCAGGGCCTCCCCATAACTTATAAATTGGAGATATCACTTAAAGATATTTATTAATGCTATAAATATTATTATCTTTCTCCATATTAATGACTTCAGTGAAATCCATGTCCTTGTATTTCTTGGTCTTTTAGTCAAAAAGGCATAATTTTTAAACAATATTTTTGTATGTAATTAAGCATTTACAATTATCTGGGATTTTTTTAGTCAGAATTTTAAGTTCTGTTAGGTCTTCAAATACCCATCCCTTTCTTTGTAAATTTAATGACTATCTTCTGTTCTCTACTATCAGTCTTCTTGATCACACCCAATATTTTGTCCAGGCGAAGAACTGAATTCTCTTAAAAAAAAAATGTGTGTGTGTGTGTGTGTGTGTGTGTGTGTGTGTGTGTGTGTTACTAGGGATTGAACTTGGGAACTTGTGCTTTCCAGGCAGGCATTTATGCCTATGAGCTATATCTCCAGACCTAAGAATTTTAAGTTTCCAATATCTAGATACCACTTCTTATAACTAGAGTGCATTTGCTTTAGTACTTTGAAGCTTTGGTTGACTCAAGTAGTAACAGCAGGGCACTCAATACATCATTTTCTGGGTCCCCCTTCCCTCCTTGTCCTCAGTCCTCAGGTTACATAGCTGAGCTTACAGGATCTGCAGATTTTCTCCTGGATAGTTGATTAACCTACTTTTTTTTTGCCTCTGTGCAAAATAACAAATGCAAAAATTCATTTTTTTTCATTGTTCTGTCAGGGTAGCTCAAAGTAAAAGAAGAAAACAAAACCCTGCTTACTTTAAATTGATGGCCAGGAGCTTTAATTATACCCTCAGTGTCTCTTGAAAATATGAATCCATTTCTCCAATTTACTATTCAGTTCTTTGATACTTCATTCTCTCACATACTTTTCCAAAAGTAACTTCTTTCCCTCATGCTCACTTTTTCTACCAATGAGAAAATACACACTTTCCGAATACTGTTTTTATAAACTCCTCTTGTCTCCCTTAGTGAGTACTTTCAGTATACAGCCCATCTTTTACTAGTTGCCATGTATTAAATATTCATGACCTTTCTTAAAGCCAGTGCCTCTTCTTGTACAATAGACATCAGCTTTTCTCATGTAATAAAATATTCAGAATGGAATGGCAGAAGCAACAGTGTTAGTATTATCACTCAGGCCTCTGCATGCAAGCTGCACACTGACTGATCTCAGCTGGGCTTCGAAGCTTGACCTTTGTTCAAGTTTGGGCTCATGTTGGAAATATACTTCCTTTAAAGAAGAGATTAAACATAAGAGATTAGAGTAGGTGATTTAATTTTTTAAAAAAATAAAATGACTAAGGAGAAAATAGAAATAGAGTGCTAGGATTTGGGTCGAGTAGTCCCTGCAAAATCTCATGCAGTCATGGGACAATTTGTAGAGTTTCTGAGGAATTCACAATCCAATGCTGGGATTATGGACGGAAGTACTATTCCCACCCTGGGGTGGGTAGCCTGCATTAAAATGTATGGAGAGGAGAGAGGCTTGCCTCTGCTGCCTCAGAAATTGCCACGCCCTTTGGTCTTTGTTTTTTTTCCACTGCCATGAACAGTTGCCCTCTGCTGTGTGCATTCTGCCTTGGAGACATCTGAGTATGAACTGAAACCTCACTATGAGCTAAACAAATATTTCTTCTTAATTTGCGGTGTTGACTATTTTCATCCAGCAACAAGAGAAGAATAACTGTGACATAATTTGGTGCCAGAAGAATGTGGTTATTGTTGTGGCTGCTGACCGTGTAGATTACAGGTTTGGGGGAATGGCTTATGGCAAGGGATAGAAACAGTTCGCAGGTGTTCCTTGTGAGAGAAGTGATGGAATACCTTTGGCTGCTCT
Source organism: Myocastor coypus (assembly GCA_004027025.1). Lineage (NCBI taxonomy): Eukaryota > Metazoa > Chordata > Mammalia > Rodentia > Myocastoridae > Myocastor > Myocastor coypus. Next base: position 61,067 of record PVJA010004090.1, on the reverse strand, counting down.
GTGTGGGAGATATTATATTGGTCACAGCCCATAAGCCCAGAATCCTGATGGAAATCCTGCCTATAAAGACCGGGCTGGGGAAGTTTCTTCTGGGAAGAAAGGCTATATTAGTGGTTGGGCTCAAGATAATGTGTTCTATGGCTTGGCAGAAAGTTTGTCTACATTTTGCTTATGTCCAGAGACTTGGCCTGAAACTGAGATTAAGCACAGTAGATTGATTTATCTGGCAAAAGAAATTTCAAAACAGTCAAATGTTGAAACAGTGGCATGGCTATTGTTAGAGGGTTTTAGTCAGATTTATGTTGAGAATCAAGAGCAAAGAGCCCAGAAGGATGGTCCAAAATGCTGTGTTTGGCCAGAAAGGAAGGACCAAGAAAGCTGTGAACTGCAAAAATAGAGCTAGGATCGCCACTGCCTAGGAGGAATAAGAGAGTAGAAAAGATGTCCTGAAGGCATTTCAAAAGGTGGCAGGTTCTTGCCCTTTACAGCCTTGGAACCTCAAGGGTGAGGAACTTTGCTTTGAAGAGAAAGCTGCAGAGTGCCACGTTCTAAAATAGAGGCAGTGGCCACACCAGGTTCCAAAATGGCTACAGAATAGAGGATTTGTTCCTCAGAATCATGGTCAGAGTGCTCAGCAATCCTGGCACTCAGGTTTTGAGGAATGGCTTATGACACTCCAAGAGAGAAAAAGCCTGTCTAGTGCTCCAGCCAACAGCAGCCTGTGGCATCATCCATGTGGCAATGGTTTTAGGCACATGCAGAAGTTCTGAGACTAAGAAGGCTTTCACTGAGATTTCAGAAGGCCTGGGAGGCCAGGCTATGTGTTTAAAGCTCTGAGTTTTAAGCCTATTCAACGGAAAGCTCAGAGGTTTGAAAAAGCCAGGAATGTGGATTGTCTAAGGACCTGTAAGTAGAAAGCAAAGCCAGCCCAAGAGAAAAGCCATAGGAGCTACCTGCAGAAGTACCATAAGTGTGGAACCATTGTCATGATTTGGGTTTTTCGCAAAGGAAACAATACAGTACAGGACATTAGTAAAATACTACATAAAATAATAGTATTTTATAAAGAATCATCCCCAAATCACATGCTACAAGTGCAGGTAAGGTATCCACAGTAAATACTAACATATCCAGCTGGGGGTCTAGAGCCCATAAAAGTGCTCCCCACAAATCTACCTAGAGGTCTAGAACTTACAACAAAATCCCATGCAGGCCCACCTTATGGATATGTGCTGGAAAGGCCCAAAGGTACATGGTGGAAGCTAGGGAGTCTGTGCCAGTCAGATAAAGGATCAGTGTTAACAGGCTGAGGGAGCTGAACTGGAGCTCGGAAGCAATAGTCAAGGTAAGCAACAGAACTCCTCCAAAGCTAGCTCAGCTGTCTACAAAACACTAAGGTCTCAAGCTCCTCCAATGGTGGAGAAAGCTGAGTTCCCACCAGGAAAGCCAATGTAACAAGCTTGATGAGGTTAAGCAGTGCACCACTTTCAACACCAGAGCCAGGAATTGATGCTCAAGAGGACTCAGGATTCTCCAAAATTAATCAGGAAAGCTAGCATGACAAGTTGCTGCATCAGAACAGCACAAGAGAACTAGCAGCTTCCAACAGCTCCAACAGCTTCTCCAAACACCATCCTTAACATTTTAGTAGTTTCTCCTCCATCTTTATGCTGGTGGCAACAATCCTCAGGTGGGCCTCCCACACCCAGCATGCTGGTAGTTTAATTCAGCTGGGTCTGCTAGAAAGCCACTATAACCACATAAGGCTTTTGGAGCTCACAACTCATTGCAGATTGCTTGGGATGTTCCACATAGAACTACAGGACTTAACATTTGCGCTTCTAGATTTTGGACATGTTTCTTGGTTCGAAAGTTTGTATCTTCCTCTGTATACTTCTTAGAATGGTAATATTTATCTTGTACCTTTGAATGTAGGAAGTGTTTAACATTTCATTTGTACAAGTGTTCACAGCAAAGACTTTGCCTTAGATATTGAGACTTGAACTTCTCAGCTGAAACTGTTAGGACTTCAGCAACTCTTAGAGGTGAAGTAAAATGCCTTTGTCATAAAGGGATGTGCATGAGTATTTGGAGTTCCAGAGGCAGGATTTATTGGTTTTATCTAGTTATCCCTGAAAAGCCTCAAGTAGACCTGGAGTGGTTTCCAGAGTTTGAGATTAATTCATGATGCAATGCTGGGATAATGGGTGTGACTGATTCTACTATGATGCGATGGGTAGTCAGCACCACCATGCAAGGAGGTGAGAGAGGCTCGCCAGCGCTGCCTCAGCCACTGCCGTTCCCTTGGCTCTTGTTGTTTTTCACTGCCGTGAACATTTGCCCAGTTCCATATCCTGCTCTGCCTTGGTATCACCTGAGCATGAGCTAAAAACTCCACTCACTTTGAGCTAAACAAACCTTTCCTTTCTTAATTTTGGGTGTTGGGATTTTGCCCCAGCCATGAGAGAAAAGTAACTAAAACATAGCGCTTTTGCAAGTGAGAAGGGGAAGAATGATTGTAGAAAGAAAAGGTGAAAGGGTGAAACGTGCATGAGGATGAGTCATTGCACATAACAGGGGCTAGGGAGATAGCACCATGGCACAAGTGCCTGCCTGGCAAGTACAAGGTTATGAGTTCAAACCCCGGTCCTGCAAAAAAAAAAATACACATGCAGATCCCACCTGATGAGTTTAATGAATAGGTACTGCAGTTACAGGCTAATGAAAATATAAAGGATATCATTATTGAAGGAGTGTGATAAAAATTGAGACCTACAATAAATAATATTTTTTCTTCAGCTCATAGAGTCAAGCTATTTTTGTTTCTTCCCTCACTCTCTTTACTAATTATTTTTTCATTAGCAGAATCATATTCATAAAGAAACATGTAGAATTATTTCTTATTTCATAGTAAAAGAAATCAAATATAAAAGTATTCTTCTATGCTTCCAATCCAATAACCACTCAGTTACTCTGCTTCCACGAAGAGCACAGACCCTGAGTAGAAATGCCTAAGGTAAAGTCCCACGTTTCTCATCACACTTGTGCCTGTGACACTGGATCTGTGCAGTCATGGTGTGGGTGGGTCTGAGGAGGTTCTCCCGATAGGACAATGGGGAACCCAGCTCATCTACCTACAGAGCAGGTTCACAGACTAATCACAGAGAAAGCATTACAGGCTAAGTCAGTGAGAGGCATAGACACATTCATTAGGCTCCTTGCAGGAAACACACTCAGAAAATAGAGAGCAGGAGCTCATGCGGGAAGTTCCTCTGTTCTGGAGCTGGATATATTTATGCATTTCTGGAGAGTCAATTTCTGTAGGAATTGTGAATCCGTAGTGAAAGGGATAAAAAGTTAAATACATAAGTAAAAGGCCCACTGAAAAGGAGGCTATTTCAAGGGGAAGGAAGGCATGTACCCTGCCTACTGTGTTTTTGTTAGGTACAGGAATTTGCATGAGTACCCAGCCATTGCTAAAGTAGAAGAATAAGTGAAGCACAGGATGCACTTTCTTCAGTCATTTTCTGTCTGGAAGTTTCATCTCACCAGCTGATATTCTGCCCTTTTGTAGTGGTTTAATCCAACAGTCTGCATTCACCTTTGACTTCTCTCTTGCCCCTATTCACTATTCATTTGTAGTTTATCAGCAAATCACAGTGGTGATGTCTTAACACAAGTTTGACATTTTCAACACTACTGCATATATCTTCATTCAATGTAAGCATCATGACTAACCTCTAACCTTAATGAGATCACCCAATGATTCTCTTGCTTTTCTTTTACTTTTCAGAATCAATTTACATATGGTAACCAAGCAACTTTATAAACATAAATGTGAACTTTCTTCTTCAAAGCTATTCAATTATTTTTCTTAATATGTAAGCTGAAATTTCTAAACAAGATTCACTCTCTCCCTCTTCTCATGTGACTGGGGTCATTCTTATCCGTAGAATATGCCACACTTTATACATTTTTAAAGACTTTGCCATTATGAGGAACTTTTTCTGAGATGATTCAAGTTTTCCACTCACTTCCTCCTCATTTTGTGGAGATTCTTATTCAAATCACATATATCTTGAGAATGTTAAATAAGACAATCTATAATTGAGTTGGTTTCACTGTATATATTTTGCTTGCTGCCTAACTATACCATGTAAAGAAGGGCTTTTCATGGAAAACCATAGGAAAGCTTTACAAAAATCTTGAAAGTAGAAAAATCATATGACTAAGCAATATCAGTCCTTGATATTAAGTAAAAGAAGAGACAAAGTCGTTAAAAAGACACAAGAAAAATCATAATCAGAAGAGAATGTAGCTTCTGGAAACAAGTCGAGTTAAAATAGTTTCCCCCTGTTTTCCAGCACCAATCTTCCAGCCAATTCTTTTCCTAAGGTTTACTAGCAGGAAGAAAAAGATAAGGAAAAACAAAGACCTGTGCAAAATTCCCAAATCCCAAACCAGGACACACACATGCCAAATCCTCCTGAAAAACCTGCAGTAAACTTTCTTCACCTGGAACACATTTCAGGTTCATGCATATGGATTGCATTTCATGCATCCAATTATAGCAGGGTAAATAACAGGGAAAGACACGTGAAATAGACAGCTGGCCTAACTCAGCACTCCACCAAGCAAATTAGCAGTCATGCTCTGGAAGCACCAATGGGAGGCAGTCTATGCCCAATAAAACATTGTAAGCCCCCAAATCCAATTCTCTTGGTGTTTGTACCATTTTTTACCCACCAACATGAGCCCATTCACTATAAGAACGAAGTCACTTGATTAAACTTTGCTGCTATTTCCTTAGGTTTGCTGCTGCTTTCAATTCTTTGGGACACACAAGAGCCTAGGAACTGACCTGAGACTCCATCACCCAGAGAAATAACATGAGGAGATAAAGATAAAATTATCTTCAATTCAGTCACTTAAAAAGTTGAAATTCTATCATTTGCAAAATCATGCCGGTAACCATTATTTTAAGTCAAATAAGTCAGACACAAGACAAATACTGTTAGATCTCATCAAATTTGGAATCTAAAAATGTTGACATCATAGAAGAAATAGCTATGGCACAGTAGGAGATGGCCATAGAGACGGAAAGCAGAATTCTGGGGCCTTGGCCTCCTGCTCATTAAATGCATGATTTGTATGTTCTTCAGGATAGTCAAGGACTTAAAAGCCATTTTTTTGTGATGAATCATGATACTCCTTTGGAGTCTACACATATCTAATAGTTAAAAAAAAGCAGAACAAACTTTGATAATTCTTTTGAGTCTGTTCTCATGACATCAGCTGGCATGGATCATTGCTTTAGTAGAAATGGAAGTTCAAACCAAAGCACACATATAGAGGACAAAAGTATTTTAATTGGAAAGTTAGAGGGAAGCCAGAAAACATTCCAATTTAAGTAGCTGGAGGGAGCACACACTGATATGGGGGTTCTGTCTGGCCCACTTAAAAAGGTAAAAGGCTGACCTTCAAGGATTCACTGGCGCACTGGGGCCTGGTTGATCATGATCACAGGTGTGGGGTCATGGTTCTGAAACAGAGGCTTGTCTCTGCCTGCATTAGGCAAAGTCGTGAGGGGCTCCCATTCTCCTGGAAGCCAGATGATCAGAGGTTTAGCTAATGCATGGAAACTTTGGGATGTAGTTGAGCGTCCCTACAAATTTCATATTTTGGCCTTCTCATTTTTTAAGGGATATGAAGTTGTATATATATATATATATATATATATATATATATATATATATATGTATATATATATCGAACTAATCAAGCTTGCTTTGTCAACTTACGTATGGTACTCATTTAAAGACTACCACAAATGCATGTGGGTTCAAGAAAGAATTTGACCCGAAGTTTTAAAATACCAAAAGACACAACGTTAGCATCTAGCTTTTTGTTACACACTGGATGCTGGTACGCCCATGAAGTATCATAGGTTCTAGCACAAGCAGTTTTGTATCTCTGCCTATCACAGAAGAAAGCACAAAATAACTTGCAATGAGCAGGAGACGAGGGTCCCAGGATTTTCCCTGTCCCTCCCAGTTCGGGCTGTCTCTGCCTATGTGGCAACTTCAACCTAGGGACCTTGGCTCAGGAAATAGCTCCACTAGTTTTTTAATTGTAAAACCTGGAAAATTATATCTAAATTTTATCTATCATACAGCAAATTAAAACACTGCTTTACAGTTCTAAAGATAGAATAATGAATGCAGGAATGTATTTGACTTCTTTTGTATTATATTTTTAAATATGTAAAACACTGCCCCTGATAGTCTCATGGTATCCTGTGATGATTTTTTTACCTATTTGCATATTTGAAGAGTTTTCTCACTTGGATTTAAATAACTCTATTTACTTTAAAATATCTGATCACAACAACAGCAAAAGCCCCAGGAAAGATCTCTTGTTTTGTAACTATTCTTAATAGTGTAATTATTTCAAAGAGTTGGCGTTACTCTTTACCAAATAATTATCTAAATCTAACTTAAATATATAATTAGCTGAGAATGAGAAAAATATAAAGCATATTCTACATTTAAAAGATGTTATTATTTGTGAATGCATAGATAACAAGCCAAATTTCTTGCTAGATACTCAGGTAAGGTCTTTTGCAAAATGTGATGAATTTTTGTGAGGAAGGAGTGTTTAGACTGAACACTTCTCATGAGACTCACGGTTGCATATGTTTCTATCTCATGAAGACGACAAACAAAATCTATTCAATGTGACAGTATTATTCAGAGATACTTAAGAGAAAAATCAAGATTTTCAGATAAATTTGACTTTAGCTGATATTTGGAAGAAAAACTAAATGATAAATGCTATGTATAAAAGGTCAGAAAATAGATTAATGACAGTGTTGACAGGTCACACATGCTGAATTAAATGAATAATGCATGCAATAAATATAGAAATTGCAAATAGCGTGAGGTAGATCCTTTTGTAGAACTGAGCTAAGAAGAAAATCAGACAGCTAGATTAACAAGCAGTGGAACATAAAAGGAGAAAATATAGGTTATTATGGGACATATTTGAGCGTATTTTCAGGCATATATAAAAAGCTAATAGAGAAATAGCCTGAAGAAAGACTGTGAATAACAAAGGCAGCAAAGTCTCAGTGCATGAAAAGTGAAAATCTTCTGCATGAAACTGAGATGACAGCTTGGTAATGGAACAATTTATTGCCACGTTTGAGGTCCTGCCCTCAGTTCATAGAACTTTGTGAGAAAGATGTCCCTTACATTTTCTCTGTACATCCTGTCCCCGACTCTTCTTTAAGGAGTAGACCTGTATTGACTATGAAAAAATGACAGTTCCTCTACAGGATCCGGACAATGAACTACGGAAAATTTTCCTGAAAAATTCAAGGGTATACATTCTGGAATCTTAGGCTTCTTACCCAGTATACCTTACGCAACACATTCATTGGACACAGTAATATGTTTTTCAAATCTATTAAGAATGACTTTATGTTAGATCCACAAAAACACCCAGAATCCTACCAACAATGAAAATATTATCCAAAAAATTCGTAAGCATTCTTTTTTTCTCTTTTCTCCTTTCTATCATCTTCATTGTTTAGTCCTTAAGTTCAGTTGCTTTCCATTTTACTTTATCTATTTTACCTTCCAGGTTTTTTCTTTATTCTTTCAGGTCCTTACACTAGGGAGACAATATAATATTTACACTCGTGGGTCTGACTTATCTCACTTCTAAGTATAGCCCTGTTTCTGTATTTTTTTTCTTTGCTTCTGTCTTTACTCTTCAAAATAAAATAAATTTGAGTTACATGACTTATCAATTCTTTCCTTGTTGAGGGTAACAAAAAATATCAAAGCTGACCTTTACAAGAAGTATTGGCAGGCCAGCCAGATAGTTCAACAGACTAAAGAGCCTCCTTAGGCCGAGCGCAGTGGCTAGGGTTCAATCCTCAGTATGATGTGCTGGCTCAGCCCCTAGGGCACACTGAGGCTGCTGAGTGTTGTGGTGCATGCCTGTAATCCCAGGGCTTGGGAGGCTGAAAACAGGAGCATCACTACAAGTCTGATCTACCTAATGATACACTGTATACCCTGTATACCCCATCCTAAATACATTTAAAAAATGATTTAAAGAAAAAGAAGTATTGGCTTAGCTCACTTAGTGTACAAAAAGAACTAGCAGTGGGCCTATGGTCCTGCACCTCAACCCTGGAATCTCTAAGTCCCCTTATCCATGACTCAGATTTACGCAAAAAGTTGCCAAAAGGACTAGCAAAGAGACCATATCCATTGTCTATTCTATGATATGCTATGAAAATAATGGGACCTCTGAAATGAATATTTAAATTTAATCCCCAATGTCAAAACAGTAAGAAAATTATCTGCAGTAGTGGGACAAATTGTAACAATATCCTGCCTCCCGATGGAATTAGTACTCTAATAAGAGGATTTGGGCTTTAGGGAATATTTCCACCCTCCTGTCTAGTTTGCCTTGTACGGGCACAGAGTGCCCCTCTTCCTCAGGGTGTGACAGCATACCACCATCTTGGAAGCCAACAGCCACTAGACAACAAGTTCTGGATTTCTCAGTCTCCAGAACTGTGAGCAATCTCTGCTATTTGTGAAGTACTCAATCTAATGTGTTTTGCTATGGAAGCCAAAATGGCTATAGTGTCTTTCATTTCAGGGATCCAAATTTATCAACTGTGATCCCTTCCAAGGTGTGGTCTTGTTTCCTGGCCAGAACAAGGTGAGAGACAATGCCTCTTCAACACCCATCCTTTAAGAAAGAGAAGAAGAATGTCAACCAGGTTTCATTTAGGAAGTTAACTCATTGTTTCCATGATTGCTTCTAAAATGGCCATTTTCCTTAGAAGAAATTTGTAGAGAGTAATTAATGGCATTTTTGGTTAGCGCTTTTGTCATTAACATTAGATCTGCTGTGCTCTCTTTCTTAGTAGCTGCCCCCGGTGTGTGGAGACGTTGAGCGCATGCCCCCACCACCATTCTTTTGAGACAAGGTTTGCAATGTGGTCCAGGATGGTCCTGAATTCACTTTATGTCCCAGGCTGGCTTTGAACTTCTGGCGATTCTTCCGCCTCACCCTCCGGAGTGTTAGGTTTACAGGCATGCACCCCCCCATGCCTTGCTAGATAAACCCCTTGATAGAATTCAGGGACAGCATAGACACTTCCATTCACTATCCTATTAGAGATTTTAATTTATAATAGTAGTTTAAAATATTTGAAGTGATTTTATTAATTCAGTTGGTATGCATGTATCAGTGCTCATGAAACACTGGCTTTCATAGTGTTCAGGAAAATATAATTGAAATCAATTGAGCATTGCACAATACACAGATAGCTGCGGGTGCTCTTTTTCATATACAAAGATCAAGATTCCTTGGTCTGTCAGAACCTGCACGAAAATGTAGTACTTCAGGGAGAAACAGAACACCAACCCTTTGTCATTCAGCATCTCCATCCAAAATCCTCGGCTAGAAAACTTCCTTCCAATCAGCTCTAACTCCAACCTGGAGTGTAACTCCCAATTTACATTCTACTCTTTTTTTTTTTTTTTTTTTTTTTCTATTCTTCAGTATGTCCACATCCATCCTGAATTTAAGCCTTTTGGAAGTAGAACATTTATCACAATGTTGAAATGACATATTGATCTGTGAAATACTTGATCTAATAAAACTACAATCCGTGAAGCATTTCTGTTTGTTTGTTTGTTTGTTTGTTTGTTTAATGTTTTGGTGATACCATGGATCAAACTCAGGATCTTGCGCTTGCCAGGCAAGCACTTCTTCCCCTGAGCTCTCTCCCCAGCCCTGTGGATTTTTAAAATAACCATTGGCACATCTCTTGAGCCTTTGCGAAAGCCACCTTTCTTTGTACACATCTTGCTCTGCACGTAGTATTGCTTCGTGTCTTTCGGGTTTTGTTTATGCTTGTGATTTTATTTTTTGCATATTGCCTAAAGCGTTTCCACCAGCTCTGTGATTGTTGAACACGTGCCATGTTACTGTATCAGCAGCAGACAGAAAGCTCCAGTTTCCTTGGAAGCTTCTGCCAATTTCTTAGAACACAGAAGTGAAACTGCGCTGTGGCTCCTTCATAAGCAACTTTCAGAAGCTCATTTTTTTGTTGTTGTTGGGAATGGTGATTTCTAGCTATGTAGAGGAGAAAAGAGGAGAATAACTTCTGCGGAAGGAAGACAGAAATCCCCAGGATCACAAATGTGGGTGACTTGTAGAATCTAACTGAAGCAACAGCCTCCTACTGATCTGGACCAGGAAAATACAGCCTGAAGCAGCCCTCTTGGTCCCTTGTCTTGTGTTGTTCTTCCTGTTACATTTAGGGAAAATTCACTGGACCTGGTGGTATGTACCTGAAAGCCCAGCACTCAAGCAGCTGAGGCAGGAGCATTGCTGTAAGTTTGAGGCCAACCTGCAATAAACAATCAGCTCAAGGCAAGCCTGAACTATTTAGTGAGGCCTTGTCTCAAACAAACAAACAAACAATAATAAAGGAAAACTGGACCAGGGATTTAGCTCAGTGGTGCAGTTAACTGCCTGGCGAATGTGAGAGTCTGAATATGACTCCCAGTGGGGGGGGGGGGGGCAGAGAGAGAGAGAAAAAGAGAGAGAGAAAGAGAAAGAGAGAAAGAAAATCAGGAAGTTATGGATCTCTGTGTTGATGTGTCTCTTTTTGCTCTGTAAATCTTAGCTCATTTTCAAAGAAACACAAAATGCCTACAATGGAAAATCATGATGCAGCCTTTCAATGTTGAATGGCAGTTCACAAATTCACATGCATGTTGCTTTTCCTACTGTGCCCAGTGTTCAAAAATATAAAGCAAGCATTCAAAAATGAAAAGTGCTTCAATAGACAGACCAAGTACTGTGCAGAACATCCTTATTAATTGTTGAAATATGTGAGGTGATGGCTACGTCAGGTATCCTGCTCTGTTCATACACTTCGCACATATTTTTATTATTTTTTTTTAAATTTTTAAGAGCACAAATTTGAATTAATGCAGAAAAAATACGAGTGATACAGAATTTCACTTAACAAAGTAATATGAATTCCACCATATTTGTTGTAATACATAGTGTTGTCTTCCCGCCAGTTATTCATATTACCACATATATTCATGTGAAATTCAAGAAGAAAAAAAGAAAGAAATTTATAAGAAATTAAGAAGAGAAAGCATACCATTGACCAAAAGGAGAAGACACAAATTGATACACTCACTGTTCCTTTCCATAGAGAAGCAGAAATGCTCAATACCACTGTCCAAACCGTCCTGCTCACAGACTTAGATACATTTCCTCCCCTTCCTCCCTCTACTGTCATGCTCCTCAGCCCAGTGCCTCTTCCCTTTTGAATAGGTTCACACCCTTTTCCAAGTACCTCTTGCACCCTTTGGATTCCATTTTTCTCTTCCAGCTTCTCATAATAAGGAGGCAATATGATGTCTGTACATGAGGGTCTGATCTCTTTCACTTAAAATGCTCTCTAGTTGCAATCATTTATAGACAAATTCTCAAGTTTCTCCTGTTTTACAGTTAAATGATACTCTACTGTATAAAGATACCACATCTACTTTATCCCTGTTTTAGTTGATAGACATTTGGGCTGTTTCCAGGATTTGGCTACAAATGTTGCTGCTATAAACATGGGTGCACATATATCACTGTAATTCTTTTTCAGTTCTTTTGGAAAAATATCTAGGTGAAGAATGCTTGGCTTCCATTGGATTCCACTCTTAGAGATAGAGAGTTCATGAGAAAAAAACAAACTAGATGGGAATTACTTCAAAGAATAAACAACTTGGATCTTATCTTTTTGAAAAGTTTCTACACTTAAAGCCAATCTCCAACAGAATAAAAACATAACTGCAAATTAGGAAAATTTATAGTCAACTGTCTACAGAAAAAAGGCCTTCTATCTAGAACATATAAAGAATTTTTAAAAATCAAGACCACCAAAATTCAAAGACCCATTCCAAACATGGGCAACTGAGATGATTATACACTTCTCAAAGGGGAACAACATTAATGGTAAGCAAATATATGAAAAACTGCTCAACATCACTGATCACTTAAGAAATGCATATTAAAATAACTCTGAGATTCCCGCTTACCCCAGAAAGAATGGCTGACATCAAGAAGTCAGCCAATAACACATGTTGGAGATGCACGTATTTTGAAATTCTGCATTATACTGCATTTGTATACTTATTGTATGTCAATTTAAAGTAACATAAAAATATATATTGGTTGAAATCCATACCAATGTAGGTATACTATGAAAAGCAAAATGGCCAAAGGCAAGTTCAGAATGCTGATTTCTAACAATATACATTAAGAAAGGAGCAATTTATTTTGAGTAACTTGAAGTTATTTCCATGTATATAAGGGTCTGGTGTAGAAAATCAGCACCATTTGTGCTATTTTGTTTTAAAACTTTCTATAGCATTAAAAATACATAGATTTTTATGGTAATATGTATAATGCCCAAGGGAAAAGTTAAAAAGTGATTTGGTAAAGGAAAAATAGCCCGATTTAGTTCTCTCTTATAGTTTATATTACACTAGAAAATTAAGGTTCCCCAGAAATCCTCAAAGGAAAGTAGCATTATAATAAGTGGTTTAGTGCTATCCTCTGGGAACACCTGGAAAGAAAATATTAATCTAAGAGAGATTCTAGAAAACTTGATAAGGAAGAAATGGGACTTAGAATAAAGCTGAACTGCAGAAGGTGTACATCAGCTAATGTTTGCATATCGGTTATTGCAAAGAGTTCATGAGCCACCCTAGGGCAAATACCTTCTTTTATTAAACAAATGTAAGAAAGGGTTCAGCGCTCACTTCATTTCCTAAACCTGAGAAAGTCTTCAGGAAGTCACAGCTTAATAGGAAAAAAAAAAAAAAAAACCGGCAAAATATGATTTGCAAAACAATAAACTAAGACAATTTAAGAATAGTGTTATCAATAGCTAGTAATACATACATTACCAGATCTATGCTCTAGGTAGAGAAATCACATGGTGCAAATGGGTTAATAAAAGTCAGGGTATGATTTTGAAAAGATTGAATATTAAAAAATTAGAAAGTATGAATGAATTTAACAGGGTGCAGAGGTTTTGAAGATGGCATGGAGATCAAAACATTTGAATGAAAGATCAAAACATAAATAAAAGTTGAAAACTAGAAAAAATGCTGCCAGTTTCATAGTATAAATCTAAACAGAACAAAATTCCCTAAACTAAGACATCACAGCATAGGAAATGGAGGGCGTAAGAGTGAAGGAGAGAGGCTCCTTACAAGAGGCTGTACAACCACAGACACACTTACCGACCTTCCTTAGCATTGCCGGTGCGCTAGCTGCATCAGTTGTTCTTCCTTCAGATGGACAATATTCAATCACTCCCTGATAGAGATTATAAATTCAAAAGCAAATACTCACATAACAGTTTTCATTTATTGTTAGCTATTTATGCATCTATTGTAAATGATGTGCATTGCAAAATGGGTACGGGCTCACCCTACCCGTGCCGATGTAGCCATTCTCAACGTTGATGTGCGGCTTTTCCTACCAGATGTTGGAACTCATGAATGAGCCCATCAATTTCTTTCCTCACTGGATCTGGACTTAATCCTGTGTCCCGCATTTGGCTAATAGGGTGGTAGAAAACACAAAGGATATAAAGAGAAAGTGGTGAAGACCTTGCAAATTGCAGCTTGCCAGAAAACATGCTGAAGTGAGCAGTCTCAAAATCCAATCAATAAACCTGTGGGCTTAATGAATGGGATTTCTCAGAAGCCACTGTGTTTGTGGTTCATTTGTGAGCAACGAATGCTATTTGATACATTGAGTGTTGGGGAACAGGTGCTCCAGAAAAATAAACGATACAACTTACTAAAAGATTTCCTTAATAAGTTTGACTGCTTCTTTTAATACTAAATGTATTTTAATCCACTCAGTGTATTTCTAGTCAGGTTCACTATATAAACTCCCTACAAATAGCTATGTACAATATTGTCTATGCTAGTTAGTTTTTTCTAACTTTTTTCCATTTATATATTTGGCAGAGCGTCTCACTATGCACCTTAGATGCATAGTGGTCCTCCTCTTTTCTAGCCTCCATAGCACTGGGATTACACGTGTGTACTATCCTGCCTAGATTCCTTTATTGACTCAGTGCACCTTTGGGACAGAGCCAGTGCAAGGCATGGGGAATCAGGGATGGAACCCTCCTCCCTGTGTTTGGCAAAGCAGGGCTACTTAGTTTTCAATATTTTAAAATACATGAAAATTGTTCCATCAAGATATTCATGAAACACATCATGATTATTTCTATAATAAAACATAAACTTTAATTAAAAATTAGCGAAATCTCAATCTAATATATAAACGTACCTGTAATGTCATGGGAACAAAAACAACAGGTTATAAACAGTATTAAAATAATCTAATTCATAAAATTTTGTCTGTAAATGATATGATCTTTTATAATACAAAAAGGATTACTTTTTTGACAGAAAATGTGTGCAGAATGTATATTTAAAGATGCTCATGAATTTTCCTAACATGCATATGTATGTAGGTATGTATGTGTGTATGTATGACTGTAATGTGTACAGATACAGGTGTATAGGCCTGAATACATACATGTATAGATCCTATATCCATGTTCACATTGATGTACATATTATTAAGAGCTAGATCAAAGAGAGTCCCCATAGTTACATAGGTGTAAGGCAGTCTGGCGTAAGACAGAATTGTAGATCTCAAATCCCAACACACTGAATTGCAGTCTGCTTATGAGAATCAGCACTGTGGGGCCCGGTGGGATGGCTCAGTAGTCTAAAGCGCCTGCTTGGGAAAGTTTAGGCGGCTTCAGGGACCGCGGTTCGATCCCCGGCACCAAATGCTGCGCCAGCCCTGCCCTTGGGGTGGGCTGAGCTGGCCATAAAAGTGAGTGAATAAACAAACAAAGGTTCTGAAACAAGAAAATAAATAAATAAATAAATAAATAAATAAATAAATAAATAAATAAATAAAATTAAATAAAAGAAAAAAAAAGAAAGTGTTTAAAAAAAAAAAAAAAAAAAAAAAAAAAAAAAAAAAAAAAAAAAAAAAAAAAAAAAAAAAAAAAAAAAAAAAAAAAAAAAAAAAAAAAGTTTAAAAAAAAAAAAAAAAAAAAAAAAAAAGAATCAGTACTGTTGTTCACCCTGGAGTCTCTGAGAGGCCTTGCTCAATAGTGGTGATGCAGTAAGGAGGATATAGGTACCCACCAGAAGGACTGATACAAAATATGTCTGCCCTAGAGCATAGGCTAGCAGTAAGCATACTGGCCAGAAAGCTCTGCTTCCTACTAAGAACTGAGGCAGCGAGGGAGAATTTGTACCAGCAAACAGACGATGCCCAGGTCAGATGGCATAGTGCATCTGACCCTGGCAGAGTGAGGCCTGGGGACCTTGAGAAGTATTGTGAAGATTGCTCAATAGGTAGGGAATTTGGTGCATAGCAAGGTATGAAAAATGTCCAGTTAATTTGGGTCAAAGCCTGGATAAATGATATCTACCAATAAACAGTCTATTTTTTCCAGACTCATGGTGTCTGATTCAATACTAGACAGGGGTGTAGAGAAATATATGATTTACCTTTGCCTTTCCAATATACTCCACGGGGACTATTGCCTTTCTCATTAAAATGTGTGTGAGACTCTAAAGGGTTTAGATTGTATTTGCTGAAATCTCATTTATTGTAATTCTCAAATATAGGAATATTCTAATTTTATACTCATTGCATCTCACTCATGGCTTCTCATCAAACTGTATCAACCCAAAAATTCAACTAATATTACTGTTTATCCCTAAACACTGCAACTACCCATAAATAAATCTATGTAATCTATGAACTTTGAACATTTATTGATAAGCAGAGAGGTGTGTGTCTCACCAGCTTAAATTTTTCAGTGGATTTACAGAATCTGAAGGACAAAGTCATGTTCTTAAGCCCGGTCTTTACATGGACTTATGCCCTCTACGCAGGTCTCAGCTTTCTCGCAACATTCAGACTTTCATTGTTGGCTAAATCTGCTTCATTATCAAATTTATCCACAGCTTAAATTCCCCAAGAAGGATCTTGAATTCAAAACTCCACTGTATGCACTTCTGTTAAGGCCCTTATTACATTTTCTTCTTTTTAACTTTCTCGACAAAAATTGAAAGCTCTGCAAGGTAAACTCTAGAATCTGAACTTAATATCTCGATGTGTATATATCATATCCTACCAGACACTGTGCAGGGATGGGAGCAACAAAGTACTCGGGTGAAGTATGGGGTTCATCCTTACAGATATTATGCCTTAGAAAGGAGATACTCTTAACAGCTTGGCTACTTGGGGTTTCTCATGCCTCGATTGGGGGCCAGACACTTAGACCAGACCTGAACACAGAGCCCTAACTCAACTGAATCTTCACTTTATAAGAATCCTCTGTATTGGGCTGGGGAGATAGCTCAGTAGAACAAGTGCTTGCATGGCAAGCACGAGGTCTTGAGTTAGATCCCTCATACCACCAAAAACAAAACCTACACTATCAAGTAATGGAGAGCATTATTAGGCCTTAGTCTTGATCACAGAATCCTACTTCGGAGTAGAATTGGGAGAAGAAAACAAGGACAGAAAAACTTAGCAAGCAAGGTCTTAAGACATGTTTTCTCAGAAATGAATAAAAATGTGATATATATATAATCTCTATTCTGCTGTGAAGAAGGATAAAAAATATAATTGTGCTAGTCAGCTTCCTACTGTTAAATAATGATGCAGACACATTAGCAAAGAAAATGTCTTGCTGGGCTCATGGTTTCAGAGGCTGTGGTCCATGGCTGACTGCAGTACTGCGGGCCTAATGTGAAGCATAACAGCACTGCCTCACAGCTTTGCAGAGTGTGGCCTCTTACTGCACAGTGGCGGGAGGCAGAGCAGAGGGAGGGAGCAGGTGAAAACTGCACCTTTCACAGGCGGCCTCCTGCGGGGTGGATGTGCTCAGGGCTCTGACAAGGTGGGTGAGTCTGTGGGTGGCTGGGGCCACCTCTATCCTCCAGTCATCGTTCCAGGGACCTCTCTATGCATCAACTTGTCAAGTAAGACTGTCTGGAACAAAACTTTTGAGAAAAATCCCATTTAAATTAACTAGGTTCCTTAATTCAATATTTCTATAATTTTAAATATTTTGGGGTATAGTTTGAATTTGCTAGTTGGGTTTTGAAAACAATCATACTCCGACATTTCAAAATAGTTCATTTTCCTGAATATGGAGTCATGTCAAATGACTCCTTCAGCACAGGATGCTTGAGATACTGGTCTACAACTGAAAAGTGAGGGAGTACAGTGAGTAAAGTGAGGGAAATTGTGGTTCAGTAGCAAACAAAAGAAATAAAAACACTAAAATGTCATTTAAAAAATCACCCAGAATTTTCCTTCACAAAGTAAAATATAACAAGTAGAGACTTTACAATAGTGAAGAGAAGACAGAAGGACTATGGAGGGGAAAGAAGGAAAGAAAATAATAAAAAGAAAACTGAGAAAAGAAGGATGACATGGAAACAAATCTTTGTGGAAAAAAGAAAAAGCAGGTAAAGAGGGGTTGAAGGGAAAGCAATCAACTTAATTAATAATAAACTTAATGAATGCAAAAACATTGTGATTACAGATAAATAGAATAAGCACATCTGCCAAAATCTGCATTTCATAAAACCGAAGAAAAATTCGCGAAGTACAACTGATCCGATTTACTTCAAACTTTCTGTCTCCTTCTCTGTTGCACTTCCTTAGGAGTGCGCTGAAGGTTTCTGATCAATAAGTGGACTACAGTTGAGCCTGGGAGGTCAAAGGAAGCAGAAATAATTCAGCACACTTCCCTCTCTGCTGCTGCGCCTGATTGGCTCTGATCCTTTGCTGGGTAATTTGCACCCTGTCTGAAACATAATCAGTCCTTTTGGGAACTTGGACTAAATCAGCTCTATTCCTTCGCTGCAGCATCAACTCTTCATATTTAATGAGTCATGGAAATGAATCGCATGCTACCACGAGCCGAGTGTCTTTTGAGCATCCGTCTTACAATCTAGGAAAGTTGAACGGATGCTCTGATGCTCTGAAGTCATTTTTATTTCTGACAGAAAGATTTTCTTTTAGTGTGGTACAATGTAAACAGTGCCACCGGAGAACAGTACATTTGGTCACTGAGATATTTTCATGCACTCTGTGGGAGCTGATGCACTGGAAGGAGGAACAGGGCAGTAGCCAGATTTTTTTTTTTTTTTTTTAATCCAGTGCGGCTGAATGCTGAGACAGGGCAGGGAGACGGAGCACAGAGACTTGTGTTCTAGTGGTGGGGAAGGAAAATAGAATACATAGTACTCAATGGGTAGGATGGGCTGACAGAAATGTTATACTTGGCCTGAGGACCTAGAAAGCAATTTTATCAGTGAGAAAAATGTAAAGATGTAAGAAAATGCACATTGGAACAAGAGCCAGTGCGAAGTGCAGAAATCAAATGAATGAACATACTTGAACTATGAATTGGAGAAAATTTACAGACTGCCACGCATCATCACCATGTGAGCTTCGGCAAAGTGTATTTTGATGCATTTCTATTGAAATGCAAATTCTGGGATGTGATTATTTGTCTACTGTAACCTGGGAGAAATGACAATGACAATTTCGCAACTCTGTGTTAATATTCAGAGGAAAATAATATTGAAACCTAGGAAACTTGGAGGCGCTACCTCCCCACTGATGGTTTTCAGGCTAACGACACACACATTTTCTTATTATATTCTTTCATTCTATGTGTCCCTTGGGGCAGGCCAAAGGTCCCCAATATTGTTCAAATACCAGTTTAAATTTTCCTGTGAAATCAGTTTTAAGAGGAAATTAGTGTTTGCAGCAGTAGACTGGCTTGAACAGCCCGGGTGGGCCTCATGCCATCAGCGGAAGGCTTTCAGAGTGCAATCTGAGGTCCTGAAGAAATAGAGACAGGCAGGGAGGGGGTAGCCAGAGGAAGACACATGTATTTAAGAAATGTATTTAAGTCCTTCGCTCTTGTGGTAGTGGAGGTAGGAAAGCCAGTGGCAACTATGTGCTAATGCATGCTAGAAAATAATTTGCCCTTTGCTTCAGGCCTGTAGAGATCTGCAAGGAGGAATCTTGTGCCCATTTTCAATGAAAATATGCCACTCCTTCGCAGTTTTTATATACTTAGAGATGTGTTTGTGTGGTAAGGCGTGCACATTTAATCTCACAAAGCACATTGTGACCTCTTTCTATAAGGATTTTTATATTTATACTCCCTTCAGCAATAAAGACTATGTACATGATACAGTCATAACTTGAGTTTCTTTTTCAAATTTTATTAATTTTAATAAGAAAGAGATAACAATGAGACAGTTTCAAAACACCTAAATGGGACAGCCACAATGCATATTGTTTTCTTCATAGTAGTTGTTCAGAGTATAAGATGCAGACATGATAACTTTTTCTAAACATGATTGGTACAATATTTCTTCTCATTGAACTAAGAGAAAGTAGTTGTATGCCTACTCCAGTATTACATAATAGGCCCACGAAATGGTTCAGCAGTCTTAAGTGTCTGCTTAGGAAATCTTAGGCAACCGCAGAGATCCAGATGAAATCCCCAGCATCACATGCTGTGCCAGCCCCACCGCCACGGCAGGCTGAGGTAGCCATACAAAAAAAAAAAAAAAAAAAAAAAAAAAGGTATATTCCATAATAGCAGTGGGTTATCAGCAGAACTGGCAATGTTGGAAGTTGTTGACTTGAGCCTCTTACAACTCAGCATACCAATCTGGCTTTACTTTTTATGTCTCATGGTTAAAAGTGGGTGATTAGAATCAAGGTAAAGCAAGACCTATACAACAAGACATGTAACTTTTGAATCTGGCAAGGTCAGTCAAATCCCCTCAGGATTTATCTTGAAATCATGTACAGCGTTCCACAGAACTGTGGTCAGTGTCAGCCTTCTGGACGAGTCATGGCCATTGCTTGATCAACTTTTGAGTTTCGTTTCTTCCAACCTGATGATTTTAAGGTGAGCCTGATATAGCTTTAACTTTTCATTTCCTTAATTGCCAGAAGTTTTATGCCTTGCCTTAAGTCCTGGCTGAACAGCCCTCCGTTTCTTACTTTGATTCTTCCATTTTCCCCAACTTTTCATTTCCGCATGTGATCCTTGCACACTCAAAATATAACCCTTCAATTTTTCTTGTGTACCAGGGTCTCATGACACTGCTTGGACTCATAGTGATTCTCCTGTTTTCAGCCTCTCCAGCACTGAGATTATAGGCATGTGCTGAAACGTCTGGACTTGTGGCCAGCTGAGCACTGCTGGAGGTAGGACTGGTTCAGGATGTGGTGACAGAGATGAAAATCTCACCTCTGAACTTCCTGTGCAGGCACTTAGTTCCGTTAGCTATCTCACTGGCCCTGGTGTGAGTTAGCTTGTATATGGAACTTCCAACAGTGATTTTCTTCATCATAATATTGTGAGCAATAGAATAAGAATATTAATAATTTTATCCTTTATATCATATGTGAAGCAAAGATATATGAATGCTTAAAGTGTAGTGCTGGGAGCCGCAGGAAGCCAGTAATTTCATCAGGTGTGGTAGGTGGAACTGGGCCTCTCTGCTTGAAGCAGCAAGCTTCCCCAGTCCTGAGAAAAACATCCCGCTGAGAAAAACATCCTGTCTGGTTCAGGCCAGCTATTGGTTGCTGGGTAGACTTATGTCATGGGATGTGAACTTTGTAGAAGTGTAAATAAAGGATCGTTTCTGTGTGCAGACAGACTGACGACCACTTAGCCCCGATTTTTATCTTCTTTTCTATCTCTGTCGTTCCTACCACTGTGTCTCCCCGGGGTTAAACTGTTTGCAGTAAGATCAACGGATCCCTACAGTGTAGTTATCAAACACTAAGACAATTTTTAGCATAAATCCTATTTTATTCTTAAATTTTCATTAAAAAATGTTGGAAAATCAAAGATTACCTTTGATTTCATTTGCAGAATACAAATAGTCTGCTATATCAGGTAATGGCAGAATTGAGAATTTATGACTCTAGACAGAATCTTTAGTCATCTTAAAAGGTAGTCTTAATAGTTTCAGAAATTCTACTGGAGACCAGTGTTTCCCCAGCTGCATGTATGCACTATGTGGATTAATATTCTTTGCACTATTTCAGCTATTCCTAGGATGAGGAGAGGCCATGAGAGCTGGACCAGTA
The DNA here is from genome assembly GCA_004027025.1 of Myocastor coypus. Taxonomy (NCBI): domain Eukaryota; kingdom Metazoa; phylum Chordata; class Mammalia; order Rodentia; family Myocastoridae; genus Myocastor; species Myocastor coypus. The sequence goes on along the minus strand of PVJA010004090.1, from coordinate 39,755 downwards.
TGACATTATATTTTCCATTGTTGTTGGGTACAGTATGCACACCTAACTCTTTTCGAAATTAAGGACTAAATGTCAACCAAGACAGCTCTCTAGACTCACCTATATTCCTACACATTTTCAAAGACTACGCCTGTACTGCTACCCTTCTCACTTGCATTGCTGTTTCTTGTTCCTTACATTACTGAATCTTTTCTCTACTAAGGTTGCTCGTGTCATTAAGGTTCCAAGATATAAATAATGGCATAACTGCAGAGATTCTCATTCACAGAGGATTGTGAAAAAGTTGACTACTACTGAAGGGGAAAATCAACGAGGAAAATATTTTAAAGAAAAGTCATACATAGACCCGAGATTTTAATAAAAATATAAGTCATACACAAATGTAAAAAGATGTCTAGATATAGGTGCCTGTATATTAATAAGGGTAAGAATTACAATGGGTAGAAAAAGTCATAAAGTATATGAGACTGAAAATTGATAGCTGAAACATTTATATAGATTATGAAACAATATCCTCCATTATCACAGTGATCTATCATGGTGACCTTGAGAATGCCACTTAAGATAAATACCTTCCATTCAAAACATCAGAAAATACTAGAGTATTCAGTCTTGGTAATGAGTTATGTTGTTATGGTTGATTTGTAGATGGTACCTCAAGAGCTCAATGTGATCATAGGAGAGTTTTTTGAGATAAGATTGAATTTAGGGGCAGTTAAGCTGACTTTCTACTAGGAGGACAATTCACAAGAGATAGGTCCAGGTGACGTGACAGGGAGAGCATAACTCCCTTCAAGCTCCCTTTCCTGAGATGATCAGTTCTCCTCCATGCCTTCGTAACCTGGAGACCGTGGTTTATAGACTGAAACCTTGTTATGGTTTGTGTCTAGTTGTTCCCCCAAAGCCTCATGAAATTATGGGATGGGTCCTTCTAGAGTTTGAGATTAACTCATGATCCAATGGGATTATGGGTGACTAGCCAAAGATGAGTTTATGGGCCTGAGTACTGCTGGGATTATGGAAGTAGTCAATGGAATAGCAATATCCTTCAGCATAAAATTGACAATCTGTAGTATAGTCACATTAGAAAACTACATATATGATAAAATAAGCTTGATATCAAACATCATATTAATAGAAAAGAGGAAGAAACCATAAATGTAATGCTACTTAAGCAACTTTAGACTTTACTATGCCTAATTTAGAAGCATATGAATATGCACTTTAATTGAACATGCAGTTATATGGGGCCCAGTGGGAAGGCTCACTGGTCTAAGGCGCCTTTTTAGAAAGCTTAGAAGGCTGAAGGGACCGCGGTTCTATCCCCGGCACTACATGCTGTGACAACCCTGCCCTCAGGGCAGGCTGAGCTGGCCATAAAAATAAATAAATAAACAAAAGTTCTGAAACAAGAAAAAAATAAAATTAAAAAATAAAAAATAAAAAAATATTAAAAAATGAATAAACCTGCAGTTATAAAACCAAACGAGGAAAGTTGGGTTACAAACAGAAGTGGGGGTAGAAGATTATATATGGTTTTAACTTTCTTTAAAAAATCTGAGGCAAATGTGGCACTATTTGAACATCCATGAGAGCTGGATCATGTGTGATTCTTTGTGATTCTACCGCTCCGTATCAACAATAAGCACAAGGAGTGAAGAAAGGACAGTGACTGCACATTTAGTTGGATTTAAAGAAGTAAATGAGAGAGAAAATAGGTCTACAATGTACTGGATGCAACCGAAGTGAAACGTGCTTTCCCCCATTGAAATGATTTGAGTATACTGAGAAAAATTACTGTGGAGCCTTCAAAGCAAGAGTCATTTCAGAGAGGAAAGAGGAAGTCCCCAGCCTGGGGAATGTGAGGTAGGATGCATTTAAAAGGTCTAGCAGCCACCAACCACAAGGGAGACTAAAAACATATAGGAAGCAGGCGCTGTTCTTCAGGGTTTACACTGGCAAAAAAAATTTTTTGGTTTTGAATGTACTGGCTGAGGACTGAGACCCTTCAGGCTGACATTTTCTCCGTTATACTGTGTTGTGGCTCTTCAGCAAAAACAAAAATTTACATTTCTTCATGCTAAGCAGAGAGCAGCAGCACTGAAGGCCTCCGGATGTGCTCTGAGAAGCAGTCAGTCAGACATGTGTTTGGAGCTGTTTTCCGGTGCAGTTAGCCATTTCTCTAGTGTTCAAGAGATTCATCTAGGGTCAGGCAAGATACGCAGGTTTGAAAATTAACCAGACATCTCCCCGGCAGAATCAGTGAGAAGGAGGTGTTTCAGGTCACTTGAAGATCGTCAGCAAGAACTTGGAGCTGTGGCAGTAGGTTTGCGATTGGCTCAGAGGAAGGGTGGTGTTCAGTGACCATCGATCAATATTCAGTGGGAAAATGGGGTAGTGGTCAAAATGCTTGAGGTTAGGCTCAGGTAGTCAAGTGAAAGGAGACAAGAAAGGACGGGAAATATTTAAAGTTTTATAAATTATGCATAAGCATTTGGAAAATGTAATGAAAACTTCTCAGAAGATAAAATCTATATTTTGAAAAATCATGAATTATTCTCTGTCAAAGAATGAACAAAAGTAATTTTGGAGGGAGCACACTTAAAGTTATTAGGTTAAAAAAGAAAAAGCTTACTGTTGAGCATTAAGTATTTTTATATTATTTGGTGAAATAAAATCCAAATAGCAAAAAAAAAACAAAACATAATGTTATTTATGTGCTAACTAGAACATAACTAGGCTGTGGAAACCTTTATCAATCTAATTCTCACACTAGTGTTTCTTTCATATTAAATGCCATCATGAATAACATCATATACTTTCTTTGTTTATATATATTTCGTACAGGGTCTTCAGGGTCTGCACAGTTTCACTACATAGATCAGATTCTTAGTGATCCTCCTGTTTTCACCCTCCCAACCGCTGGATTATAGTCATGTATCACCACGTTGAGTCTCAATCTCCATCTAAGTGCACCTCAGGGCCCTGTCCAGGACGGCACTCCAGTCCCTCTGGCTGCCTAATCAGGCACTTTAGTCCACTGAGCTATCTGGCTGATCCAATATATTTTCTATATTATATAAATTGAGTTTTAATTAGCTATCATTTTTAATTTATTAACCTTTCAAATGACAAACATAATCTCTTTTAACAATGCATGACATATTACTGAAATATGTATAGACAATAGAGGAGCTGAACGAAGCTTCTTTTGCACCCCTTGTTGCAGGAGGACAAATTTCTGCTTGAATCTTCACTTCTGTGTAGCTGGGGTGCTGAGGACTTTTTAGTTTATGGAAAAAAATCTCAAATTCTTGATCTACTGTACTCTTGATGACTATTTGTATGGTTCCCCATGCACAGATTTTAGAAACATGCTTCTCTGAAATTTGTACAATGCACTTGTGCATAAATACTTTTGTATAAGCTTAGAAGAAACATTGCTTAGTGTGTTTTTGTATGCACATGTTTTAACTATTAAAATTCTGCCAAATCTTTTACCCAAATATTTTATGTATGTCATAATACATTAGCACTACAAGGGTTTATCCCTGCTCTGCTTTTTGTTATTGCTTCGTACTGCCCACTTTTAACTTTTGATATTTGAATATACAATGAAAGGAACTAACTACTGTCTAAATATGCATTTTCATCATGATTAATGAAGATTTTACACAAATTATTTATGTTCCACTATATATTATTTGTAAGTTGATTATCCTAGATTTTTTTTTACAAAGCAGGAAGCTAATTAGTACATTACAGTTTCTACAATGACTTTGTTTGTAAGAGCTCCAAGCCTTTGTCATTCTATTGCATTTTCCACTAACTTGAAAGAGTTGGTGTGGTTAATAAATAATACAGATAGAAGTTTGTGGTGTTTTCCGCACTATATTCCTTGGATCAGCTTTGCAAAAAAGAAACTAGTGCTTGGGAGAATCTAGAATTTATTATTCTCCAGACAATGTAACTTCCATTGGATTGAGAATTATATCAGAAGCCTAACCACAAGTAGCTCTTATTGCCCTCACTATTTCTCTTCCTAGTATGGTCTGTACAATGTACAAATTAGAATAAAATCTGCTGGGATTTACTGTTTAAACTATCTTCTAATATGTGCTATTAGCAACAATCTATCATGTCCAACAAAATGATCATTGTAAAATTATAATTTTTTCTAGACTGTAGAATATCCATTTCACAGAAGATAGTTATGAGCATTCTGTAGAAAATAATTGCCTTGGTAGGCCTAATGGGCTAATCGCAGAAACAATTGAGTTTCTTTTGAAGATTTTGTGATCCTAACAGTATCTGTGCCTATATCCACCAATATTTATCACTTTTAGTTTAGAGAGTTTAGATTTATAGAATAAAATGTGAAGTTAACACAGGAGTTGACATACCACATTTATTTCTGTCTACTTTTAACAAAATGTCACATTTATTAGACTTAATGAATCACAATCATTCCAGTGTCCTTAGTTTCAAATAGGCTTTATGTCTTTCAGGACCACATTAGGGATACCACGTGACATGTACTAGTCAGATCAGCATAGCTTATCCTGACATTGAAATTCTCCAGTTGTTTTCTTTGTTTCTGATGAGCTTGATATTTTGTCAGGTATTTTGGATTGTTAGTTGGGCATATTGAAAATCTCCTTAAATGAGTGCATTTTATGAGTTTCTAATGATTTCGCCTACGTAATACATTTCTGAGAGGAAGACCATAAAGAAGTTCCATTTCCTTTTTACTGTATCAAAGTTAAACATTAGCAACTTGACTTATCAGTAGGAGTATTAACCTCAATCACAGGATTCACAGTGTTCTATAATATACAGTAGTACTTTCCTCTCCCTTTTTGTAATATTCTCCAGGGAAAATGGTCATTATATTCAGTCCATAATAAAGCAATAGCGAGTTTATTTTACTTCCTTGTGGTTGAAACATCTGTACAAACGTTTTGTAATATTTTCTCATGGAAAAGTTGTGTCTTATATCTGATGTGTACAGTTCTATAGTGAATAACTTGTATCAGATGGGCTCATTAGTATTTATTTCATACATTAATGTAATCAATTATTCATTTATAGAGATGAAATTATGCAATTTTGCTGTTTTTTATGTCATTTGACTTAATCCCATGACCATGACTTTTTACTGTGTGTGCTTTGTATTCTCTGATACGTTTGTCACCTTCTGGACCTGAAAGCTTAAATTTCTCCTTTATTTTATTTTATTTTGTTTTATTTTATTTTATTTTATTTTATTTTATTTTATTTTATTTTATTTTATTTTATTTCTTGCTTCAGAATCCTTGATTGTTCACTCAGTCATTTCCATGGCTGGCTCAGCCAGCCCCCAGGGCAGGGCCAGCACAGCATGTGGTGCCGGGGATCGAACTGCGGTCCCTGAAGCCATCCAAGCCTTCCCAAGCAGGAGCTTTAGACCACTGAGCCATCCCACTGGGCCCCTAAATTTCTCCTTTAAATTTGTTGCCCTTGTTTTAGAATCAGAGTTACTCCAAGGAACCCTTGTTCCTTTTATTGAATCCTGGTATATAAATAAGATTTGGGTTCTAGTTGTTGTGTGTATTATACTATAGTATTATTCCCCTTAAGCTCTCCAGACTCTATCTGCCTATCTATCTATCTATCTATCTACTTATCTATCTATGTATCTATGTATCTATCTATCTATCTATCTATGTATCTATATATCTAGGTTGCTAGATATGCGTGTATACATCCTATATCTACAGATAGGTCTAAATGTAAAAGTATGTGTCAATATTAGATGAGATCATACTGCAACCATCAACTATAATCCATTATAGCATGAATCACTTTATTTTCTTTACCGTGATTGTCTGCAACCTCCCAAGGCAGCACTGAAAAACATGACTCCAAATCCTGCTCATGTGCTAACCCGATTATCTATCAGTCGGAATTTATTGGAAACAGGACCACTGAGGATGGTAATCAAGTGACCAGAAGGCCAAATTAGGGAGAGATCTTCACAAAAATAGATGGAAATTCATACACAGAGGCACACAGGCAGAATATTGTAAGGAAGTAGAGGTAGAGACCGGAGGATGCCCGGAGATGTCAGAAATTCACAGAAATCTTCCCAACATAGGGTGGGTGTGAAGAATCCTCCTTTAGATACTTCAAAGAAAACATGATGCTGTTTTCTTGATTCATAAAATCTGTCCTCTAGAAGTAGGAGACAATGAATTTGTGGTTTGAAGATATTGTTCATTGCACTGCATTATAGCACTAGAAAATCCATATATTATTATAATTAGGATTTTGAATAATCTAATAGATGTGTAATAGTATTTGATTTATGTTTAGTTTTCTTATTAACTTTCATCCACACTGTTGCACTTCATACTGACTTTTCTTCTTATGGATCAACTCCAGCCAGGAACCGGGCCCTGTGCCCCGCTGGAACTTCCCTGCTCCAGTGAGCGGTTAGACCTGGCATAGATCCTAGCAGTAGAACTCCAGGAAAAGCGGCTGGGAGAGAGATCCAGCCAGCAAATCCATGAGCAGAACAGCTTGACAGTGTGGCACAGTGGGTTCATTTCCCCTGTGCTGCAGCAGGAAGAAACCAAGTACAGCAGCCAGATGGAAACCAGGCCCAGATGGATGGGTTGAAATTTGGTAGATCTAAACCTGGTAAGCTGAGACACACTGCTAGACCCAGGTCTTTGAAAGTATTTTCGACTGTCTGTCTGTCTGTCTGTCTGTCTGTCTTTCTGTCTTTCTCCCTCTCCCTCTCCCTCTCCTCTCTCAATCAAAAAAGGGGGCAATAGCTAACCAGCGTGAATGTCTGCTCAGAAGTCTCTGGGTACCTCAAAAGGAGGTTATCAGACAGATCTCAGGGAAACTAATTTAACTACAAATTCCCAATTTTATATCCATGTAGCTATATAGTCATGCTGATGATCCTTAGGGTCTGAAATACAAAGCCATTAGTTACAGTAGTTTATCAAGCTCTAAAGCTTACTACGCATTATTTGTGATGCTAATTATAGTACTGTAAATACAAAGCTGCAACTGCCATAATCATAATCTCCCTTGGGCAATAAAATTGGTAGGAGCTAAGGTAACTGCTACAGCAAGGCTCTCCACCAAAGATCAGTGGACAGTGCTACACAAGATGGCAAAGAGGAGCGAAATGCAGTCTTGGGCCAGAGTCAACCCAGAATAAATTTAGGAGACACTTGCATTGAAGAAATTTTGAAATAATAGCCTCTCAAGTAAATAAACAACTGCAGAAAGGTATAGAGGACATCATATTAGAAATTTGACTTCTGAAAAGCCGGGCGTATTGACACATGCCTGTAATCCCAGCACTTGGGAGGCTGAGGCATGAGGATCAGTGTGAGTTTTAGACCAGCCTGGGCTACAAAAGTGAGCTCAAGGCCAGCCTGAACTGCATAGTGAGACCCTGTCTCAAAAAGATAAAAAAAATTGATTTCTGAAATAAAAAAGGAAATGATAACTATAATGAAAGAGATTCTAAGTACTTCTAAGGAAGACACTGATAAAAAAATAGAGGAGAATAGAAAAATGATGAAATCCTTAACTGAACAATATCGGAAAGAAATACAATGCATGAAGCTGATTCAAAGAGATATACAGGAAATTAAAACCTATATCACAAGCAAAACCACATGAATAAAAGTGAAGACAGAATTTTAGACCTTGAAGATACCATTGCAGCTAGTGAAAGGATGAGAAAAGATCTTAGAAACAACCGCAATGTATGAAAAAAATAATATTTGTAAGATGATGCAAACATGAACAATGTAAGACTAATAGGCATCAGTGAGAAAAAAGGAGTCAAAACAAATACTGTTAAAAGAATGTGGGCAAAAGTAAGAGCAGTAAACTTCCCAAATATAAAGAAACAATCTTCCATTAGATAACCGAAGCATGTAGAACTCCAAATAACATCAACCCAATTAACACTATGCCCAGAAATATAATAATCAAGTTCCCAGAATTCTAGCACAAGAACAATATACAAAAACCTTCTAGAAAAAAGAAACCTATCATATTTAAAAGAAAAACCCATCAGAGCAATGGCAAATTTCACTTCATAAACCATGAAGTCAAGAAGAGCATGGAGCAGAGTGCTTCAATTCCCTCATGAAAGCAAATTACAGACCAGATTTCTGTACCCTGAAAAACTCTCTTTCAAGTTTGAGGGAGAAATGAAATACTTCCATGACAAAGAACACCTAAATAATTTTATGATGAACAAGATAACTCTACACAGACTTTTAAAAGATATTCTAGAGAGAGACCAAAATGACCAGACCTCTACCAGTGTGAATTGAAAGAACCCATCAAATAGGACAACATAGGAGTAAAACGGATATGCAACAAGAGGTAAATAACATGTCAATCATAGGTCAATACATCTCAATTACAGGCATCAATGTAAATGGACTTAATTCTCCAATTAAAAGAAATAGACTGGCACAGTGGATTAGGAATCAAAATCCAACAATATCCTGTACATAAGAAGAACACTTAGCTCATAATGAAACTCATAGGCTTGACATCAAAAAATGAAAAACAATACTGCATGCCCCAGAACCTCAGAAAAAAAGCAGGGTTAGCAATCCTGTTTACAAAGAGTATGAACTTCAAAAGAAGAATGACCAAATGAAATGAAGAAGGCCACTACATACTAGTTAGGTGAAAAATTCAAAAGGAAAAGATAAAACTCATAAATTTATACACAACAAACATGGGAACACCCAACTATGTAAGACAAATCTTAATGGATGTCTTAGTTATTCTTCTCCCATTGCTGGAACAAATATCTGACACCCAAAATTAAGGAAGGAATGATTTATTTAGCTGATAGTTACTGAGAGTTTCAGTTCATACTTGGCTGACTCTGAGGCAGACTGGCAGAGAGCACCAAGTTCATGACGGTGGAACAGCAATAATAACATGACAGAGGTAATGAACCAACCAGGGCAACAGAGAGAGTGCCTGTCCCTCTGTCTTTCTTATGTTACATTCCGGCTCTCTACCTCAAGATATGTACCTCAGGCCACATCCATAATCCCAGCAGTACTAAGATCCATTATCCCAGCAGTATTAAACCACATAATCCCAGTGGATCATGAGTTAGTGTCAAACTCTAGCAGTCCATGCCCCATGACTACATGAGGCTTTGGGGGAACAACTAGACACAAATCGTAACAGTGGACATAAAAAATCTAATATTCAATACCACAATAATAACAGGAGACCTTACCACCCCCTTATTCCAAAATGGTACCTCAAGTAGATAAACAATTAGTAAAAAAGTAGTAGAAATGGGCCAGAAATATGAACAAATATACTCAGTGGACAGATACGGATTGTTTCACCCAACTGCATGTCTTGGGTTTTTTTTTTGTTGTTGTTGTTTGTTTGTTTGTTTGTTTGTTTTTGGTTTTGGTGGTTTACTCTGTCTTAAAGGCAGGTAAGGTAAGGCATGTATGCCTTAGTTACTTTTCACTTGTTGCTGGGCCAAAAACCCAACACTCAAAATGAAGGAAGGAAAGGTTTATTTAGCTCAGAGTTTGTGGAGGTTTCAGTCCATATTGTTGGTCAAAGGCTGAGAGGAACAGGGCAGATAGCATCCAGTTCATGGAGGGGGAACAGCAACAATAGCGACAGAGGCAACTGACTAACCAGGGGAGCAGAGAGCAACAGCTTCAGTCTGTCTCTCTGTCTTTATATTACATTCAGGCTCTCTTCCTCAGCCTATCCACCTTAGGCTACACCCATAACCCCAAAAGGACTTGGACCCATCAGTAATCCCAGTGATCATGAATCAAGTCTCAAATTCCAGAAGTCTGCACCCCATGATTCCAAGAGTCTTTGTGGAGATGACTAGACATAAACCATAACAATGTGGAACTGGGGATCAAACAGCCTCCCCTGTCCCTGACTGTGATTTCCCAAGCAGGTACTGAGCTAACTGGTAAACTCACGCAACCCAATGTGAATATACATTTTTTTTTAGCCGCTCATGGGACATTTTCTAAAATAGACCACACTAATCCATGGACCTTACTAGTCCATTGATCATGCTTAAGTATATGCAAGGAAGCAGAAATTATCCCATGCATATTATCTCATACAGTGCAATGAAGCTGGAAATAAATAACAAAAGAAACCACAAAAATCCGATACATAGTTGGAAATTAAGCAACATCCTCCTCAGCAACCAATGAGTTACAGATGAAATTAAATGAGAAATTAAACAATACAATTCAATGACAATTCAAGCACAACTTACCTAAATTTATGGGATGCAGTGAAAATGCTTATTTTACTGAGCGATCTCCCCATCCAAAAAAAAAAAAAAAAAAAAATTCTTTAAGGAAGGAAGAGATCAAGAAAAATTATAGTTTGAAGGAAAAGTTACTGGTTCTACAAAAAAGAAACATCAATATAACATCTCGTTATTTCTATCAATATTACAGCGCAACATGTAATAAGTTTTTATAAATAAGCAACTTTCAACATTGGAGAAAAGTACTAACTTTACACAAAATACAAGAAAGCATAAAACACATAAAAGCTGGAAATGTTTTCAACAATAATATTTAAGCTTACAAAGAGAGAAAATACATTGTTAGGCAGCTTCACATAAACACAAAATAGTGAACAAATGGGCTACCCTATATTTTGTTGGTGAGTTAGAAAGGACGTAGTACTGGTGAGGCAGGGAATTAGAGCTAACGGGATTCAGACAGGTGTTTAAGCTACAGGTGGCCCCCGCCAATAGCACAGATCTCCAGCATTGTTAATAGGAGGGAAGAGATTTGTGGAGAACCATTTCTCCATGAATGTTGGGGTCCATAGTTACAGATGAGATTCTCATAAGGATTGTGCGAGATAGATTCCTCCCATGCACACTTCACAGCAGTGCTTGTGCTCCTGTGAGAAAATGATGATCACGAGGCGGCAGAGCTGAGGGAGAACCAGCTGCAAGCACAGCTGCAGTTTGCCTCTTGGTCTGTGCTTATCTTTTGCCACATCAATATGTAGCAGGCCATGAACAATAGTTTAATGGCTCTGGGATTTGGCACCCCTGGGAAACTCTGTAGTGAAGAAAATAGAATAAAACTTAAAAGCAAACTTTAGAATTTTGAGTAACCATTAGTTATAAGAGGGAAAAAAAAAAAAGAGGAAAAGTAGTTTTCCTGGTGAATTAAGGGCCATGTCTGAGCAGCCCAGGGGTGTCAAATACACTGAGAAGACTGCCTGACTCTCTGAGTAGCTTATATTGGCCCATCAGTGAGGTGAAATGTTGCGTTTCTGAGCCTGTAGGGCATACCCAGGTGTGGCTTTGAGCCACGGGCGGAAGAGAGCGCTTTAGATGGAGCAATGAGATGCTTACGTTCAGAGCTCCTCTATTCCTAAAAAAGGTGCTCAGTCACCTGACGCAGCCCCCATTTAACATAAGTTATGCTTTGATATAGTTCCTAAGCAACAGCACTGCATTGAAAAAAATGAGGATTTCTATTAATCATCCAGTCCTCAGCTTCAGTTCAAGAAAGCATTCCATTCTTGTTCTGGAGGTGAGAATATTTCCTAGTTGACAGCATTTAGGGTCTCTACAAGCCTTCTGCAAAACCCAGTCTTTGGAACTAGCATCTCTACTGCATTTGCTGCTGGCATGACTGCTAATTATCTCTGTGATTATTTTCAGAAATCCATCTTAGGCAGTAAGAGATAATTTGAGAGACGGTTAGCATGAAAAAGATATTTTTGGCACAGAAACAAATGGATACATGCTTTAGGTGAAACACTGCCCAGGCAGAAGTGAAAGGAGATCCCTGGGCTGAGGTCTATGGTGGTGCACAGTTCACTGCTGGGGTGGAAGCCAAGAATAGGGCTGAGAAAATCTACTCACAGGTGGCTAAAAGAAAAATCATTAAAAGGGTAAAAAAGGTAAAAATACATTGAAATACATCGTTGATCTTAGAGTACAAAGCATATGGCAAATACATTTCAGAAACCTATAAAATTATCATTGGTACAATTGTTCACATGTATAAAAATTTGGACCCAAAAGATAAGCAGAAGTACAGTCCCAGCAAAAGGGGACATATACTTAATGGTTTATTAGATAAGAATAGAATATTGCTCTTCAGCAAAAGTTGGTATTATTTAACTTTCCCTTTCTACTACCTGGGTACAGAGCAAGTTTTAGAATGAATAAAAGAAAAGTTACATACTGCACACTGTATACCAAAAATCATGAACTGTAAGATACAGGCATATTTTTAAAAATGACAGAGGCAAATATTTGCTATCACAGTCATTCCAGATAGTTTTGGAGCCTTTGATATGGGATAGAATCAACATCAATACCACTGGCTTGCCATTCTGTGAGAGAAGAGGAAGCCAAAGAAGCCTGAAAAAAACGATATATTAATTATCAGGCTCTTGATATACATTTGAGAAAAGGGAAATCAACTCCATAAAAGAAATGGGAATAATTCATTTGGAAAGAAGTTCAGAATGGTTAGAAGAGATCGTGTCCACTATGACAGTGATCATCACTGGATCGAAAATAAACAGCTACAGTAGCTATGATAAAATATATCAAGATCCAATTTGTACTTTGTGGAAGCATGCTTGGAGAAGCCAAGATAATTCAGATAAAGGACATCAGAGAATTCAGAAAGGACATAATTTGTCTTGGCACTCTAAGAAAGTGTCTCCAGTTATATTACATAGTTTTACAGGGAAAATTACTTAGAGAAATTAGATAACACAAAAGAAGACTTGGTTAACAGTGTTAGTTTCAGCTGTGGAAGTTCGTCAAGGGTCACAGACTTCTTAAGTGGTATGGTATTGCCAAGGAGAGAATGATTAATCTTGCCAAAATCCATATAAACCTCGATAAATTAATGAAATGTATTCCATGAACGTGGGTGAATATTGCCAGGTTGAAGAGGGGGCATAACTGAGTGTTGGGGAGAGGATCTCAATTAATTACAAAGACATCCACATAAATTTAGGTAATATTCAAATAAATAAAGAAATTCGCACACAGTATGATTCGCACCAAAACATACACAGTGTAGACCAGCGGTTCTCAACCTGTGGGTTGCAACCCCGGCAGGGGTTGAACATCCAAAACACAGGGGTCGCCTTAAGCCATCAGAAATCATAACTGTATCAAAATTACAGTTTTGAAGTAGCCACCAAAATTATTTTTTGGTTTGGGGTCACCGCAATATGAGGAACTATATTGCGGGGTCACGGCATTAGAAAGGTTGAGAACCACTGGTATAGACATTGTCATTCAATGACAGAAAATCCAATTTGTTTGAAAATTCAATATAAAGCCAATCAAAAGGCATCCTACCTGCTCAGAAAGTCTAACCATTCAATTCTAGTTTTGTAAAATGAAACTAAAAATACCTCTTAAAATTATTTCACCTCTATGCAATAGAATAGTAAGAGTGTCTACCTTATGAGTTTTCAATAAAGTTAAATGCTAATTCACATAAAGTCTTTAGAAAAACATTTCCTGAGCAGTGTCCAATAAATTAACTAGTAAGTTTTGCCAGTATTAACATACCTACCAAAATATATAAAATCAATATCTGGTAATTTCTAGCATTAAATATGAACAAGTTATATTTTGTTTGAAGGAGCACTTAACGTTACCTTTCACTGACTTAGCATAAGGTTTGCAAAGAACAAATAGTTGCACTTCGAGTTCTATTTCGCACTTACAGAGCAGCTATGAAACAGGACCCAGTTATTTCCTTTCCTAGTTCCTTTTCTTCCTCCCTGATATCATTTGTGTTACTTTTTCTCTCAGACCACTTTCCAGTCTTGCCTTCGATTCCAGAAATAACCGATTAGATTGATAGATATCCACAATACAAGGGGCCACAGCTCTGTAAGTAGAGGTGAACCCTGCAGATCAAGTCACCCCCAAGCAGGAGCCAACACCCTGAGGCAGCAACCAAGGCTGACCCCTCCTGGAGGACCGCTCCATGGTGGACACCCCAACGGTCCACCTAAGCAAGTGTCCTCTTCTCACAAGGGGGAAAATGTGTCCTGTTAAGAGGCAATGACCCTCACAGAACCTCACACTGCCTATCCTGATACAACACTCAAACACGCAGCTCCTTGGAGCAGACCACCTGTAAGGTACAAGCTAAATATGTGTTTTCCTCCATTTCTATATACCCTTGCAGTGTCTGTTAGCCCCTTGAAGACAGATATTAAACTTCTTCTGTGTGCTCCGTGTAGCCGTGTTGATTCAAGTCTCTTCCTTGACCCTCTCCACTGTTCACCTCCTTGATGGACTTCCTTCCACAGGAGACCACGCCTAGCGTGCTGAGGCTCCCAGAGCTGACATTCGTGTCCTAAAAGTTCCATAATACTCTATTCATCCCCGATTTCTTGTGTTAGGGGATGTTAAGCTGCATCTATGTTCAAAGGATGTGTTCTGCTTTATGAAACATATAGAATATCCTATTGAAAGCTTTATTTCACAAGATGTTAATTCAGTTTATCCTGATAAATTATATATATATTATTTTTTTTCTTCCTTTCTTTCTCTATTTAGGCCAGGGTCTACAGAGTCTTACTGCATAGATTGCATTCATAGTAATCCTCCTGTTTTCAGTTTCCCAAGTGCTGGGATTACAGTTGCGCACCACCAGACACAGTCTCAATCGCTGTCTCAGTGCACTACAGGGATGGGGCCCAGCACTGTACCCAACTTGAGCTCTGCCTAAGCAGGTGCTTTAGTCTGCTGAGCTATTAGACCATCCCTGTTATTTTATATATTTAGTAAAATTTAGCCTAATACTTTTCTTCTAGGAGTTTTACATTTACCATATCCAACATCTGATTGGAATTTATGGTTGTATCTTCTCTCTGATGTTTGTTTCTTTTACTTTGTAAGATAAATGTCCTTATGTGGTGGGAAGGTACTAATAAAATATTTTTAATATTTTAAGGTATGTTTAAATATTCTGTAAAAATCACAAAACGAACATAAAGAGATGGTGAATATTTAATTTTAAAACATAACAGAATGTATATTGCTGTCAATCCCCATCAATCTACTCTCATTAATTCTGACTCACTTAACACATCATTCTTGCCACCTTCTGACAAGCAGCTATGAAAACATATTTTTTCCACAAATGTCTTTGCAGGGTGTTATGAGGCATACTTCAACTGCTGCCGCTGAGTGTCACCCAGTGGCAAGTGAGGCTGTAGACATGTTAGTGAGACCTCACCCTCTTACTTCACCCCATATGGCATCATGTGATTTCTCACTCTTCTTTAAGTCAGAAATGACCATCAAAGCTCTACATTTATGATAGATTTCATAGACTGCCAAGACAGGGCAACTACAGAAGAGATCTTCCAGAATAACTTCTGAAGGTGAAAACGAATGATGTGATATGTTTTGGAAGAGGGGACATATTTTGAGGAAGGTTGATGATAATATGTCTTTCACTGCAATAGATTTTTGAAACTTTAATAGCACATATACATTAGCTACCATAGGTCTATGTTCATTTTAACTTGCTAGTGTGTATAAGATTAAATCAAAGTCAAGGGTCACCATTTTCTGTTTAGATAAATAGATTGTGCAGTACTTTTTATGAAAAACATACAAAAAAAGCTTTCTCCCCCTATTAAATTATCTTGTACATTTTGTTCTAATTAGAGTGACCATATGTAGGACAATTTCTGTAATTTTTCGCATTGATCTAAAACTTCATATTTACATATAAGTAAATCAACAGTAAAAACAGACATATTGTCATGTGTGTTTTGACTTTGAAAATGAAATGAGATTTTCAAGTTCCTATTTCTAAAATTCTATATAAACTTTAGAACCAGGTTGATAATTCCTTAAAAATTAAAAAAGGCATGCTGGAATTTTGACTCAGTGAGCTCATTGAGGAGAATGACTCTCTGAATAGTTTGAATTTTCTGAACAATGAACACAGCAGACTCCTATATTCAGGTGTGTGTTTTGCTCCTGGAAGTGGACCTTGAATTGATACTGCAGCGGTGCAGTGTTTGCTCTTTGCTTTTCCTGTCATTCAGTTAAAGAATTCACTCAAGGTACCAAACCATAGTGCAGAGTATAGACAGTTTATTTGAAAGTGAAAGGGTTGGGGACAGGGAAATAGCTCAGTAGAATAAGTACTTGCCTGGCAAGCAGAAGGGCCTGAGTTCAATCCCTGGTCCCACAAAAATAAATAAATAAATAAATAAATAAATAAATAAATAATAATAATAATAATAATAATAATAAATTGAAAGGGCAAAGCAAAAGTATACTGCTAGGGGTTAGAAAAGATCAAGGCTGCAGGTCCAAGGTCTGAAGGTTAAGGCTACATTTATAAAATAAGTGTGTTCTCAGGGTACGCTATTCCTTCCTGCCATGGTCACTGTTGCTTACAGTTCGCCTCGGCCTAGATTTTTCCAACATTTATTTGAGTGATAATTTAAGATAAAGACATTCTTTCAATTGTATTTGTGACAAAACATTAAAAAGACCCCAAAAAACTCATACCCTCCTTGCTTCTCTTGAAGTCCTAGTCAGTCCTCTCCTGTCTCAATGTGGCTTTATAATTTCCTACATGAAAACCTTTTACATATTGGAAGTTGGCCCCTACATATTTTGTGATACTCATTTTCTATTGCAGATGATATTGTATTTCAATTTATAGACAAGTATAAGATATAATTTATAATAACATTTCAATTTGTAATTCTGGTATATTCCAAGGTCATATTTTCCAGCTTTTTTTTTTTTTTTTTTTTTTTTTTTTTTTTTTTTTTTTTTTTTTTTTTTTTTTTTTTTTTTTTTTTTTTTTTTTTTTTTTTTTTTTTTTTTTTTTTTTTTTTGTAGAGCAGTCTACATATATAGCTATACCATTTGCAAATGACAAGAACAGAGATTCTTTGCTTGGAATACGCAAAACTTTTTTTTTCCCTTTCTGGCTGTGTTTTGTTAATTAAGATTTTCATGTGAATGTGATTGGAAATGTACTCTTTTCTTTTATGTATTTAGTACAGCGTCTACAAGGTCCACAGGGTCTCATTACACAGATCAGACTCATCGTGATTCTTCTGTTTCCAGCTTCCCAAGTACTGGGGTTGCAGGCCTGTGCCACTACGTCCAGTGTCCATTGCCAACACATCACGCCCCAGGGGGTGGGGCCTGAACTGCAGGCTTGACCTGGAAGCTCTAGTATTTTTTTTTTTTTTTTTTTTTTTTTGTCTTTTTGAGACAGGGTCTCGCTATGCAGTTGAGGCTGGTCCTGAGCTCACTTTTGTAGCCCAGGCTGGTCTCGAACTCGCACCAATTCTCCTGCCTCAGCCTCCCAAGTGCTGGGATTACAGGCGTGAGCCACCACACCCAGCTCAGGAAGCTCCAGTATTGAACGTTTGACCCGAGCGTCTTCCTAAGCAGGCACTTTTACTCCGCTGAGCTATCAGGCCTGTCCTCAAATTAAATAATTTAAAACAGAATTATCAATAAAAACTCAAGAAGGTCAATAATAATCTTTTCTTTTTTTTCATATGTTATTCTGATCATTTCCATCTTTGAATAAGACGAACTCACTTCTTGTGACATAATTGATTTTTGTAGAGTCATGCGAAACTCTTGTGATTCATCCATGTAAATTGATGAAATACAGAAGAGAGAGAGAGAGGTTTGGCTCCATGTCCCTTTCTGTCGTGAGACAATGAAGTATAATGTGAGAACTAGTTTTCAATACATTTATGCATTTACTTTGTTCTCGCTGAATCTGCAACACACTGTGATCACTGCTTAGGAAATGTGCTCTGCGTCAAGCTGGGGCAGCCTCCCTGCTAGTGCAGATATGGGCATTAGACAGTAGCCCAGAGGATGTGAATGAAGATGGCTGTACCACCGTGGGGCTTCTCGGCAGTGTGCTGGGGACCAGCCACCGTGGAATGGAGGAGACGTATATCCACATCCCCTGGAGTGCGAGAAACATGTTGCTCCTACTTAGGTATGTGTAGAGCATTTCTTTTTAATGGCAGAAGGTGTATGAGGTTTTTTTTTTTATGCCAGGAAAAGTAATAAAAAAGTGGGAATGTGAAGTAATATATAAATTCAAATATAATGAAATGCAGACTCCAGAACTCTGTATCTAGGTTTCACTTCACAAACTCAACTTTTTCCTTATATCTTTATTCTCTGGAATAAAAGAGGAATTTAAATAAATATTTGAGTGATTTAATCCCCCTTGACATAAAAGCATGTAATTATAAGAAGATAAATATTTTAAATACCCCAGCATTGTATCGCTATCTTTGGAGTGGTCTGTTTTCTGAGGTCTGACTTTTCATTTACAAGATGATTTCTTTGCTCAGAAAGTTCTAACAATGGAGAAATATAGACGTATGCTTCGAATAGCTCCACCGGAGTCCTCCCTACAGAACACAGCATATCTGCCCTCAGGGGGCATAATCTCTCCATATATTGAAACTTTTTTTTTTTTAGACTCAGAGACATTAATCTGCAAAATCATTTTCATCTACCATTAATTTCTGAGGTTGTTCTGACGATCTCATTTGCAAAACTTGCCGGACAATCAGATTGAGAGCTTAAGGTCAGTGGCTCTAAGTTTTTCAGGCCTCTGAAACGCCATGGTTAAAACTTCTATCCTGTTCAATGACTCTAACGTCTGTGTAGTTTACCCCCATCAAGTTTCCTTCTTGAATAGGCTCCCAATGTCTGTAATGAGGGTGGGTTGGACAACGAGTTCATGCAGGATTGGATAGACTGAGTGAAGGCTGCACATACAGAACCTTGGGGATTCTTGCCAGTGTGCTGAGTACTAGCCACCGTGGAATGTAGGAGGTGTATGTCAGCATCCGCTGGAGAGTGAGAAGCATGTAGATCCTACTGAGGTATGTGTGGAGCATTGCTTTATATGGCAGAAGATATATGAAGATTTTTTTTTATACCAGGAAGGTTAATTAAAAAGCGGGAATGTGAAATAATAAACAAATTCAAATCTAATGAAAGGCAGAGGAAGTAAATGGACAAAAGTGAATGGGAGATGATTAAGAAAATTCAGTTATAATGGTTAACGTAAGTATGGGCTCCAAGGATTCTAATTTAGTCCAAGGATTATTTTGGATACAAATGCTAGGTAAATGAGACTTATGATCCGTGTCATTTTCTCTACATGACCCATCAGATTTTTTACAACCACGTGAGGGTAAAGACTGAACAGATATACTTTTAAGTGTAAAACAGTGGAGAATCCAGTATGCAGAGCTTGCTGCCACGACATGAGTACAATTCTGGCCTTTCTCACTCAATTTAATCACTCATTTAATGATAATTTATTTTATTCTGTTCCCTTTGTAATGTCACATAGATATCTCAGGCTATAACCTCCAAATACGTGGACAGAGCTTAACATTTCTCTCCAATGGACTTTGAATACTGTTTATTTTTCTTCCAATCTCTGCCCACTTTCAAAAACCTTTACATAAAATGCAGTCAGAATCCTACCTAGTGATATTCTATCTCAAGTAACTTTCACAAATTTTACAGGAATTTAAGGAGTGTGTGGAAATTATGTTTCCCCAGAATTTTTATTATGTACCGGGAAATAAAAATCTAAACCAGAGATCGTCATTTTTCTTCAGCTTGTTTTCCTGCGTTACCTTGTTGAGTAGTCACATTTTCTACGTCCTTTCCCTTCCTATGTATTTTCATTCAAGCAGTAAAACATAATTCTTCTCTTTATAAATAATTTTACATTTATATAGGTTTTTAGCCATTCCATCTACCATTTAGAGGCACATTGCAAATTTAATTACTATAGCTACGCACAATAATGTTTGCAATAAGGACACATTGGGGGTCTCCTAAATTAAAGAACAAGTAGTTTCACAGGAAAGACACAAATGCTAATATCAGTTTTTTGCAATATCCCTCGCTATATCCAAGCACAACAATTTGTTTCTTTAGAAATAAGGAAGTATTCATTGTTTCTTTTTCTGTTTCCTGAGCTTTCTGCATGTGGGCGATGCTTAATAATTTGTCAGGTCCCACCTGAGGGGTCCTATCTTTTTTTGAAATTTTAGTACAGGGTCTACAGGGTCTCACTATGTAGATGGGACTCATAGTGATCCCAAGCTCCCAAGCACTGGGATTATAGGTGTGGGCCACCGTGCCTAGTGTCAATTGCCATCCCAGTGCACCTGGGAGTGGGGCCGGCATAGCACTTGGGGAATTGAACCCGGTGAAATGTTCCATCTTAAGGAAGCCTTTCTTTATATTTTTATTTTATTCTTTTTGTTTGTTTGTTCATTTGTTTCTAAGGAAGCCTATTCCTAAATGGAAATGCTTCATATACATTTTGTATATTCTTTCATTTTACATGATGTTTATTAAAATAAAGAATATCCTTTAGTACTGTTTAAAATGATTGTGTAAAATTGAAATTAAGGTTCCCTTGAACTGTTTTTGCAAAATCCCTCGCTTACCACATTTGCCTAAGGAAGAGAACAATGTTTTGCTAGTTAGAAAAACCAACACTGGGACCAGACACTGTTCGGAGAAGCCAGTAAAGCACACAGAGGAGTTATGATTCCCGCAGGAAATTACTGATTCATAGAGGATTTAATTTCAAGTCAGTGCTAATACAGTTAGATAGACTTCCACAGAGGTGTTGCAAAACAATTAAGGCTGCAATTCCTAATTTTAATACGCACTAAGTCACCTGCTGCACGTGCTCCACTGTGGGCTCTGATGCTGTCCATGAGGTATAGAGCCTAAAATTCTGCATTTCTAACAGATTCTCAGGTTCATCCAACGCTGCTGGTTGTCCTATTCACTGAGAATCAGGTTTGTTCTTAAATTACATTTGTGTGTGTGGGGGGGGGGGGAGAAGGCACTGAGTCAACTAACTGGAGCAGACTCTAAATTAAAAATAAAAGCAAGCCTGTAAATGACTAAACTTCTTATCTTGCCACAGATATGAGGAAACATATATGAAACATTTCTAGAAAAATATTCATGTGTATAGAAATCTCCCCCTCCCACAATAAAGCTTTATTTGATTTATTCTTAAAAAGTACAATCAATGGAGAAAAAGTGGATAGATATCAGAACTTGGGAAGAAAATGGTTAAAGGTGCAGCAGAGGTCTAGGAAAAGTAATATATCTCTACAGAAAAAGGAAAGGATAGAATATTAGTTTAAGGGATGAGAAATTAATGATACTATATTTACAAAAAATGGTCTCTGATATGTGCTAGAAATAAGGCAGTCAGTTTTCTGTGATTTATGTAACACCAGAACAGTTGTACTCTCTGGTTTTGCTAATAAAAATATCATTGGAAGCAATACACTGGTTATATCCTGACAACAGAGACTATATACTCCACATTCTCCAAGAACAATTGTTATTTGAGAACTAAAATTATCTACTTGCCTTTCTTCATCACTGGTTATTGCTTATAGTAGCCTGCATTCATTAGTGTGCAAAATTCAAGGGACTTCTGTCTAAATATCCGCATTTCCTGTTCAGTGTGACAAATGGCAAAGCAATGGTTGATATTCAACACTAGTCAGTCTCCTGTTGTAAAAGACAAATTCTGAGCTTCCAAATTCCAATAAATCTAAATCTTGAAATTTTCCTGTGTGACACTACCAACATTCTTGGACTCCTCAAGAATGTGAGAAATTAAGTGAGCATTTTCTTGTTAGCATTGATAATATTTGGGGAAAATATGTCAACACGCAAAAGTTCAAGTGAGGAGAGAATAAGGCGCATGAGTAAGAAGAGAGGGATGGATAAGCAAAGCATGGATGCGTACGCAGGGCCTAAGTGTTGGGGAGGGGGCGGGCTGGCCTCCAGCAGGAGGAAGCTCCTAACGGCCAAGGAAAGGGAAACTCACTTAGCTTTCAGATTCGCAGAAGCTGACTGCAGAGTCAAACATGCTTCCAGAAAAGCTCCAAGTTTTATTCTGTACAATATAAAGCAAAAGATAGATATTTGACGCATAATGCCTTAGTTTTTACTTTAGGAAGAAAGATAATAAGAAAATAAAAAAGCTCATATATCTGCCAGGCCCAACAATAAAATGCTCTTTTAAAATGGTTTGACTGAAGCTCAAAATCATTTGCATGTATAGTCATAACTTCTGATTATAATAGGAATTATTGTAGGAATTAGAAGTCCAGTTAAATAGCTCATTGAGTTAAAGCACCTGCAGGCAGATGCAAGGCCCAGGGGTTTGATCCCTAGAGCCTGTCGTACCGGCCCTGCTCCACCCCCGCTGGGACGCACTGAGACAGCAACTGAGACTGGGTGTGGTGGTGCGGCCGCCTCTCGTCCCAGGTCTTGAGAGACTGTAAACAGGTGGGTCATTACAAGTCCAATCTAGTAGTGAGACCCTGAACACTGTGTAGACCCTTCCCTGAAACACAAAAAGAAAGAAAGGAATTAGAATTTACCTGAATGACTTGCTGCTGATTTCTATTACTAATGCACATACACAATTCTTTCATAATGTTTTAAGTATTCTACATTGCCATGATTTTTTAAAAAAAAACAACTTTTGAGTCCATAATGTAAGGAAATAAAAATATTATTTTGACAATCAGCATTCAATATACAGAGAACTTCAGTCTAATTTACTTTACCAAAGTTAAAAAGATTAATTGCTATATTTTCATAGATTATTTTGATCTGAACTTCAATTTTTTTTTTCATTTTCTCATGTTTATATTGTCAAACTGGAAATATTCCAGGAGCTAAAGACAAAAATCTGAATAGAAAGTGCTGGGGCAAGCAGCACAGATCAGCAGTTTAAAGCGCCTGCTTAGGAAAGCTGAGACAACTTCAGGGACCTTGGTTCGACCCCCGGCACCACATGCTGCACCAGCCCCACCTCCAGGGCCGGCTGAGCCAGCCATAATACAACAGATAAATAAATAAATAAATAAATAAATAAATAAATAAATAAATAAATAATGCTTACCAACCTTATCCTTTCTAATGTTACAGCCCTTTCACATACTGAGTCCTGACTGGTTTCATGTTTCTGGGCATGGCAGGCACAGCCAAGGTTCTGCCTGAGCACCTTCCTCACCCATATTTTGGTACCACATTTTGTCATCTCCTAGATCACTTCAGCGGGCTTCAGTCATGTGTTCAGTGCAAGCGTTTGTTTCATTACCATAATGAACTTTCTCGCCTTCCGCGTGGTGCAGAAATAATTGCTTCGGAGAAAGAGCCAGCTTTCTTTCCCCCTCAGGTTTCATTTACAGACTTCAAGGCTGCCAACCCCGGGGGCACCTTCATCAGCTCACAGGTATTTAGATGCTATCGTTTCTGATTCACTAACATTTCAGGAAAATGTAAGCTGAGTGAGGTCTTTCTGATACGCCAACCATTATTACAGTAAGTTTCCTTTTAAAACATCCCTTTCCTTTTCCAGTGTCTTTTACACGATTTCATTTGCTAAAGATGTTCTCTGAGACGCTGTTAGCACTTTGTGAATCTAGCTGATCTCTTATTATTTTGCTGTCCACTCCACCTTTTAAGGATCTTCACAGAGTTTTTGATTTTTCATCTTCATGAAGGATTTCATCTGAAGTCTTGCCATTCTTGCAATAGTACTAAATATTTTATACCTGGGCTCTGAGGTCTAAATATACATTTCACTTCTTTTGCAAATGGAAGATATGTAGCAAGAGATTCCTTTGAATAACTATCCAAGTTGGAAAAACTACTTGGATTATACTTAAAAAAGGAAGTGAGTGTAGTCTACTTCCTCCATAGGCAGCTCTGCTTGGGTCTTTCCAAGACCATCCGTACTCCCCACATTCCCCGGGAAGCACCACTGTATACATAGAAAAGCAGAGTTTGGGTTCCAAACCCAAAAAATAGCCCTGATGCTGACAGTTCTAGAATGTATTCCACCCTACTGAGTCTATTTCAGCAACCATTTGTGAGACATTATTGCAATAAGAATCATTTCTTCTCCCCAGATTTATTCAAAGGACATGAATTCATTTACTTCTTTCAAATATTACAGAAGTGGATTTTTTGTGTCATGCACAACCAGCTGTACCAGGCCAATGCTAGTAGGTTGCTAAGAGACCAAAGAGAATATCTAGGTATGGCCTATGGGAGAGAGGTTATGTTAAGCTCTATCTGTAGTCAAGAATACAGTTACTAACAGAAAAGGATAAGGCTCAAGAGTGAAGTCACGGAATGGGTTGAGGTCCAAAAGGAAACTGACATGTCAGGTGACGCTGGCTGGACAGGGGATGCTGCACTTGGTAATGCTGATGGCAGCCTGAGCTCTGTGAATACCAGAGTGCTCTGCTCCACACACAGCTGCTGCAAGGAGGGCCTTCATGAACCGAGTAGCAGTCATGTCGTTAGCTTGCCTTCATATAGCCTAGAAGCAGCCTTCCAAGGAAAGTCTTAGCATATGGGCAGATACATAGCTTCTAGTGATAACACCAGTTTGTCTAGGTCTCAACGTATATCAAGTAATCATAGCGTTTAACCTGTAAAATATTCCTTCAGAGTTTATGCTGCGTGGGGGTCATCAGGGCCTAGGTCCACTGTACTCACTCGTCAGTTCGTCCATTGATGAGTTCATAGCTATCTGTGATGTTGAGGGCAGCGGTCTCTGGTATGAGTGGGAAGGATGCACCCTAGTTTTTTCGCTCATTTCTTCTTTCTCTGCCTCCTGGATGCCACAGTGTGAGTATCTTCTCTCTGCCATTCCTTTCTACGATGATACTTTGAAGGTAAACACTTTTAATTTAAAGCTAGACATTTTTTACTTAAAGCTTCAGGTATGCAACACATTACCTTTGTCAACAAAGACTACCAGGAATGACTGTTCAGTTGAGCAAGTTAGATTTCATGCGGCTGTGGGAAATCACAATTAACTGAGTAACAGAACACAGGAAAGCACTTGGTTGAGAATTAGACTTGGGTCTGGTTACTGTGTGGAAAGTTTTAGGAAACAAGAATTCTCTTTGAAGCCGGGCGTGGTGGCGCATGCTTGTAATCCCAGCACTTAGGAGGCTGAGGCAGGAGGATTGGTGTGAGTTCAAGACCAGCCTGGGCTACAAAAGTGAGCTCAAGGCCAGCTTGAACTTCATAGCCAGACCCTGTCTCAGAAAGACTAAATAAATAAATAAATAAATAAACAAAAAAATAAAATAATAAATAAATAGAGTTCTCTTTGACTTGGTTGTTTGTAAGAAATGGAGTTAAAGGGCTAGTGAGATCGCTCAGCAGATTGAGCACCTGCTTTGGCAAGTGCAGAGACCAGGATTCGATCTCTGGTCCCACATACCATGCTGTCCCCACCCCTAGGGTATGCTGAGCTGGCAACTGAGTCCGAACGTGGTGGCAAAAGTCTGTATTTCCAGCACTGGAGAGGCTGAAAATAGGAGGATCAGTAAGAGTCCAAGCCACATAGTGAGAGCCTGTACCATACAGATACATGAAACTAAGTAAGTAAGTAAAAGTAAATAAAAAAAGAAGTGAATTGAAGTCTAACTTTGTTTGCTGGACCTTATGTAATCAAACTGCAACAGTCAAAGACATAATACAGTGATACACACATATCTACGTTTAGAGCAATGCAATCTGTAAAGTGGGAAGTGACCTATATGTCCACCGACAGATGTAGGGATAAGGAAAACGAGGTATTTGCACACAATGTAGTGCTATTTTTCCATAAAGTATGACATACTTGAGTTATTTTTATGGAAATGGGTGCACCTGGAAGCTACAGGGGAAATAAATCAGATACACAAGTCTCACAACATAACAGTTTTGGTTACATGAGAAATCCAAAATGCAAAAGCAAGCTCTAAAGAGAAAAGCAGATGATAGATGACCGGAAATAGGGAGATAAGACTTCTGAAAAAGCAAGGGGAGCCAGAAATGGAGGAAAGGATGATGGAAGGAAGGGAAAGGGTAGATAAAGAACTGAGAAGTGTAAACTAAATCTACCAACTCTCCATAAACAATGTAATGCTCGTTTTCTGCAAACAAGCACCAATAACACACACACACAATCTCCAAAAGACAGGAGCCTGTACTGAAGCTAAAGACATAACTCAGCTGTCACTTATGTTAGCCTTTATAGGGAAACAGTTGGTCATCTTTATGTATTGGACAATGTTCATACTTTGTACATGTCCAGGCTAAATTACCGACTTCTTCTTTTATTTTTTGTGTTTTTTTTTTTTTTTGTTTCTCCTTCTCTTATTTATCATCTTGATGAAAAAAATTCATATTGTGGATATAAGTCCTTTATTAATTAGAAAATTTAAAAATACTTTTTAACCATCTGTGCTTTGGCTTTCACTACAGTTAAAAGTTGCACTCATTTTATTTTCAATTTCTTTTTTATTGTTTAAATTTAACAATGGTTATATTACATATTTTCATCATCAGATCAGTTTAGATTAATACATATAAGTATGTAAGATTGATCAAACAATTAAACATTAACCTTTCTAAATCCACATTACGTTTTTTTTTTTCTTTTCCCCTTTCTTTTCTTTGAAAGTTGACATATTGCATATTGTCCTCACAATCATTCTACAGAGTACAGTGTGTAGGCATGACCCACCTCCCTATTGATGTTGCTTAGAAAAACAAGAAAAAAAGAAACAAAAAAGAAAAGAATATACTTCTCTTTGGACTAAGAGGAAGCAGATACATACACAGTCAAAGGTTTTGCAATTGCAGTGGGTCACCAGTGAAGCTTGTGATGTTGGAGGCTATTGAATCTAAGCCTCCTAAAGCTCATCTCATCAATCTAGCTCTACGTTCCATGCATTGTGATTAAGGATTTTTTTTTCTTGCTGGGTGGTCAAGGGCAAGTGGAAGCAAGACCTGTATAACTAAACATTCTTTTTTTTTTATATTTTCCAGGGTCAAATCCCCTCAGGATTACATTTGAGACCATAGACAGTACTTTGTAGAACTGTTGTTAGTGTCAGCCTTCGGGACGAGTCACGGCCATTCCTTGGCCATTTTGCTTTCTGTGAAAGCCTGAGAGAATATTTTTCTCTGGGTGACTCTCCTTAGACGCACTGCAGTTCATTCATCCCTTTCCTCTGAGGTCCCATAATCTCCTTGACCAGGAAATTTGGGACACCTCTGAGTTATAGGATATTACAGCACAGGTTCTCTTATATCCTGGGTCTTTATTGACCTGAAGGGCTAGGGCCAAAATATTGGCTATCCTTATAGCCCTTCCTTTTCTCCAATTTTCGGTCTGTTAACTTACATTCTTAACCCTCCAGCAGAAAAGCTTTGTGATACTATTACTCTATAACATAGGTACTGGGCTTATCATCACTGGCTTTCTGAGTATCAAATATCTTTGACTTAGCTTGTAAATGATATTTTCTG
>PVJA010004090.1:0-12165 GCA_004027025.1 Myocastor coypus | reverse complement strand
TTTGCACAATTTTGACACAGATATTTGGAAATTCAAGGGAATACAAAATTGTAGCCTCAAGAACCTTCAAAAGGTTCAGCATATTGACTATAGCACAATGTAACGCTAAAACTATGTTTGGAATACATGTCACTCTTGTCTTTTTGATATGTACTGCTTCCTGGTGTAAACTCAGTTACTGTCATTCTCTCAAGAGTAGTACTTCAAAATAAGAGACTGGGCCAAAAACCATATTCTTGACAGGCTACAAAAGTTGCGCTCATGAAGCAAGAATTTTAAATTTTAATGAGATTCAACTAGTTAGCTTTCCTTTTGGTTTCTAAGAGGGCTTCAGCTATGACGTTTATCGAACTCAACTTTTGTTATAGCAAAGTGTAGGCTTTGTTCTACAAGTTTGAGTTTTTCGATCTCATGCCTATTTTTTGTTTTGTTTTGGTTTTGAGACAGGTGGTCTGGCAATGTAGCTCAGGCTTGCCTCTAACAATGTAGCTGAGCATGACCTCAAACTCATGGCTGTCTTTCTGCCTCAGCCACCCACGTCCTGGAATGACAAGTGTAAGTCACAGTGACCAGCTTCATGTCTACTTTTCTGAAAATTCTCTTGATGTCCTGTTTACCACAACAGTGGACCCTACCGACTTCCTCATCTTCTAATGTTCACTTTTCTTCTCCTCTCACCTGAATTTTCTTTCCTCCTCTTCCTTAGAGTAGCAGCTCTTTCTTCTGTAGTCCAATAGTGTGATTTTGGAGCCCACCTAGTACTCTAGTGAGCTGTAGGGGAAAGATATGCTTTGCAGTTATGTCCTTTCTGTCTGTTGAAATCTGTTTCTCAGAGGACAATGACCCTTACCAATATGTCTCCTTAGGTGTCACTTCTGGCGGTTGAACTGACACTAGGAGAGCACAGTAAGCGATGCATGCTGGACCACTGAGGGGTGACCACGAGAGTGGTGTATGTGACTCACTTAGTTCCTTCCTCTGCCCTGCTGGCAGCTAAATAGGAAAAATGGGTCTCTCAGAAAGAAAGGGAAAACCAGTTTTGAGACAGCTACACAAACCAAAATCAGAGAATAATTCAGTCCTCCAGGGAGCCAAGACAGAGAGCTCTCTTGTGCTATATCAATGAGGGAGATTATAGCAGGTAAGCACCTGTGTAAAGAAACATAGAGATCAGAACCCAGGACAGTGGCTTTTAGCCAAATTTTATAATAAGCAAGGAAAACTCAATGCTCTAAATCTTCAAAGCAGTCCATCCACAAAGGTCTGCAGGGGCCACACCAAGAACACTATCCTAGGACAGGAGTTAAGAGGGAGCAACAGTCCTTGACTCTTGGGACAGGCAATTAATTATCTGGCCCACAGTGGGGGACTGCATACTAATAGGAAGCAGTGATCGCTCTGTCCTGATAGCTCAGCATACTAACTTACCTGTTTAGGCAGATTCAGGGCTTGAGAGGTTTGATCCCTGACATGCCCTGTGGGCCCTGCCCCATGGGGTGCACTGAGAAGGTAATTGAGACTGGTTGTGGTGTCGCACACCTGTAATACCAGCACTTGGGAGGCTGAAAACAAGACAATCACTACATCTGATTTACATAGTGAAACTCTGTAGACCCCATAGATCCTGCTCTAAAGGCAAAATAAATAAATAAACAAATAAATAAGGAAATCAGGGAGGGAAAGCAGTGATACCATTATACGGGGAGCTATATGGAAGCTCCTGGTTTATACTGTAAGAAGAGTTTTACTGTTTTTTTTTTTTTTTTTTGCCACTGAAGAGGTGCACTTTTATTCCTACTATTATGCTCAGCGTAGTTACCGTAAGTTTGTTACGCATTGGGTTTGAGTGATTTCATTTTCTTCGTTCCTGTGCTTTTTCTTGTTTCTTACACTACCTTCCTTTGATTCTCTCGTACAGCTATTGGCTGATTCTGACACTTCAAGTATCAAGGTTTTCCTCTTTGGCCTGCTTCTTCTCTGAGTTTGTCTTCCTTCCTGTAGGATTTGGTCCCCATCTCAGTCTTTTCTCCACTCTTCATCTTCTGGGTCTCTTGCCTTCTCTTTTCTTTCCATCCTTCTTACAGCATGAACACATCAGACAATAAGATCTGAACAGTGCAGGAAACCCAACAGTATCACGTAAAGGCACATCATGGTAGTAACTAACAAGTCTGGGCTTAGAGGAATACAAAAACAATTGCTTAGGAGCACAGGCACAGACAAAAACATTCTCAAAGCCTCACTGAATCTCCAAATAATACAGCTGGGGCCATCTCAGGGAGATCAAATGGTTAAAGTGCTGGGCCTACCTATTACACATTAGCAGTATAAATTGAGAAGTTTTCAAGGATGAAGAGGTACTCGTTTTGCTGTAAACCTGGACTTTTCATGTGGAGCTACAGATGTCCCACTTCTAACTAAAAGAAAAAAAACGTTTTAAAATTTTTGTTACCTCAAAACCTTAGGTTAGAGGTCTTTTCAGCTATTCACTGAGGCATGTTAATTATTCAGGGAATGTCTGTCTAAAAGTTGACAAAACAAGTTCGACTAGTCCTGAATTTACATAACCTCACCTACATGAAGAATGAAAATGCCAGGGTGGTGGATTTCCATGAGCCTTGAGTTATGTCCAGAAATCTCCTGCTATTTACCTAAACGTGTGATCACCAGGAATCTACAGAGAAGGGAACCCCACAAGACAGAGACTGACACTGACAGAAAGAGTCATATTCAGGCAAAGGAATCTTGCCTCGACCATAAACTTCCAGGATTATGATGCCAGTCGTGAGAGATGATCAACACGATCCCCTCCTAGCAAATAATCCTCAAGAGGCGGAGCCTCTTGTATTTGCAGTTGAGGAGGTTTGATACTCTCTGTCAGACTGTGCTATGAGCTACCTAAACAGAAGTCCTTTTCTACCATCCTCTTGATTATGCATTTAAGGACATATCTCCATAAATATGTGCATTAAGGACGGGGGATCTAGCTCTGTGTCATAAACACCTGTTTGGCAAGTGCAAGGTCCTGAGTTTGATCCTCAGAACTGAAGGGAGAGAAAAAAAGCAAATGTGTACCTAAGTTTTAACTTCCATTTCTACTAATGCAAGCAATCACACTGGCCTCTGTACTACACTGGAAAGCTCTTTTCTGTGAACAATAAGTCTTTGATGAGGAAAAATATCTGGCCACGCAGTACAACTCTTCCTCTGCCAGAATCCTGAGCTTTTCCTTCTCAGACCTTTACCATAAGAATTAGGTGAAACTACTGGAAATAAAAGCCCACTGAAGTGCTGCCGCTTGCAAAATGTTTGCCTTCATCCTCTTTCTGTTCTACGTTTGTGCTTCAGCTGTTAAAAAAAGTAGTGATCAAGTGTTTCTCCTCCACGAGCTTCTGTTTCAGTTAGAGATCCGGGCTGTGGTGGGCTGCATTAGTCATCTCTCACATCTCAAATTGGCAACTGCCCTGTAAATCATTTATCTGATGAGCCTGTTGGAGGTTTAAAGCAGCGATTGGTGCAGTTTACTTAGAACTTTCTTCTGATAAAGATGATTTTCCAGCACTTTCATGCTAAAACAAAAGCCAGGAGTTGACATTTTAAATATGTGCTGAACTTGCTAAGATGAACTTGCTAAGATTTAATAAAACAAACAAGAGGAACTTTCTGGAAAAATAAATAAATCTTGCTTGCAAACTTGGAGCTGGAATCATTACACCATCTCTCCAGTGAGAATTAATGTTAATTTTAGGATGTAGTTGCACCACAAGAAATACTAATATATGTAACTAGAAATTTGTTCACCTTTAGGCAGCTATTTCAGTATTTTAGAAGAGAAAACATAAATGTGATACAAGATTTCAAAAACAAGATGGTATGAAATTAATAATCATTGCCATTTTGCATATTGTTGTCTTCAAAGTAGTTGTTCTGATTACCAGATACAGGCATGCAAAATTGGTCAAAGAACTAAGCATGGATTATTTCAGTTTTGCTCTGAAGTTTCGTCTGTATTAATAGAGGGGCACTTTAACTTCTTTGTAGAATTTTCTCTTTGAAGTTTAACATGTTAGTTTCCTAATATTCTTGCTTGAAGGTCATCATTAATATTAAGACTGTAACAGTAGTTGCCTTTCCTTCCCCAAAGTTATGCCTTCTTACTAAACTAAGCTCAATAATCTTCATTTATATTTGGAGAAACCATATAATATTGCTATGATCCCACAATAGATAGCTAACACTTTTTATTACTCCTTGGTCCTATACATGAGTCATGCCAAGAATGTAAATTGCTAGCAATTACCAGAAAGAAAATTATATATATATATATATATATATATATATATATATATATATATATAGTTATTCTTCTTAAAAAGACACTGGACTTAGCCCTATCTGGCTGAGATACATTGTGATACTCCAGCCACAAGCAGAAAGAAGAAACTTGCCCTGAGTGACAGCCACCCCACGCAGCACATGTGTTCCTGCTCGTTGTCCCATGCGCCTCCTTTTCCTCCTGGTAGAAGCCCCTTGTGCACCTGAACTCCCCAAGCTGATGCTTCAAGGCCCTGAACTCTCACCACCTGCCAGTGTACTGGTTCTTGAATACTTTCCTCACCCTCACTTCTTGTCTCTCCACTATTGGCTTTTGGACACCAAGAAGTTCAGAATGGCCATGCCTTTATATACGTGAAAATCCCATCAGGTTTGTGTTTCTAAATGTGTCTCTTACTCTCAACATACCAGAGACAGCTAGAGCAAAGATACATTAAAAATTGCATTTCAGCAGCAGTTATGGAATCCAGCTCAAATCAAATGATTCATCAATAGATATAAAAATGAATTTCTTGTAAGAGTAATGATAATTACTTCTACAAATAATTGAGGCTCCATCTGCTACATCCATAATATAAATTTAACTATACAGTTGTGGTTTTTCTTTTATCTTCCCATTGTCTTCTTCTAATAGCTCCTCCCTTTTCCTTTGGATTATTTCCTCAAAACCATTTTTATACAAATTCTCATCTTAAGCGCTTTCATGGATGAATATTATTGGACTCTTGAGGTGGGAAGCAGGATGCATGTTTTTATGAAAACAAATGTGATGAAGAATTTTCTTTCATTTCTCAGTTGTGTTAGCTAAAATTGCCATAAGATTTCCCTGAAAACTGTGGCGTAATTTCTTAGATATTTTAGCATCAATTTGAAAAATCACAGCAGGTAGTTTCTTTTCTTATTATTTCAATTTTTTAAGTCTTTATTTTTAATGTTAATTTGTATTTATTATTTCTTTCTTTTTAGTAAGATGTACATGTAGTCTACATTAGAAATTTTGAAGATACACAATTTTCAGGGGATAAAAATATGTCTGTGCTATTTTAATTTTAATTATGAAATTATGCTATAAATTATTACACAAGAAAAAGAATTTAAGAACTCAAATAACTGCAAGACACTAACCTTGAACTTTGGTAAGCACGTATTAAACTCTTTTTCAATAGAAAGCCTATTTCTTTCAAATAATTAGACAAAGAATAGTAAGTCCCATATCAAAGTATAATAAATTTCTGTATTGAAAGTTTGCATGTGAATATTTTTCTTTGAAACTTACATATCATTAAATACATATATATCTGTAAATAGTCTGGATTTTCTCTTACATATAGTTAACTTATCAAGATAAATACTACACATCTGCAAAGAATTATTAAATTCCAATAAGAAAAAAAATAGTTCTGTAATGGTTTTCTACTTATACCTCCCTCCAAACACACAGTCAGAACACAATGTAAAAATAATTTTGTCGAAAATCTAACATAGGAAATTATCAGGATTTGGGTAATTACAGGAAGAGAAGAGCCTCTTTATGCTCTAGGTTGATCTCTCTGCTAGCACTCTCTCTGCCAGCATTATAAACTATGCTTATAATATAATCTTGTTCTAGTGAATATTAATAAAATCTTCAAATCAAGAAGGCAAGTTCATTTTGTGTTTTTTATTTCTTTTGATGTATTTGGTACAGGGTCTCGCTGCACAGCTCGTCATTGTAGTGATTCTTCTGATTTCCCTCTGTCTCCTCAACACTGGGATGACAGGTGTGCACCATCACACCCAGACCCAGTGGCTGGCTCAGTACTCCTGGAGGTGGGGCTGGAGTAGCACGTGGCACCGGCGTTGAACCCAGGTCTCTGACCTTGCCTAAGCAGACACTTACCCCGCTGAGCTATCTTGTCGGCCCCTAATTTTGTTAATTTATCGTAACCTATCATTTTCGGGAATTCTTGGCCTATGGTGGTCACCTAAGAAACACTTGTTAGGGGCTGGAGTGATAGTTCAGCCGCAGCACCTGCCTGACAAGTGCAATGTCCTGAGTTGGATTTCTGGTCAAAAAAAAAAAAAAGGTAAAGAGAAGAAAAGAAAAACAAATACTGTTTGATAAATGATAAGTACCAGCAATATATTAATAAAATAGTTACACTGAAGGAGTGCTTTTATATGAATATCATCACATTGCCTCTGTTTTCAAAAACTTTATTTTTGTTGCTTTTAATAAGAAATAACAATGTGACAGTTTCAAAACACATTAGTAGTGCATTTCCAATATTTGATAGACTGCATATTGTTGTCCTCCTATTAGTGATGTAGGGCACAGGATGTAGAGATTATTATTTTTCAGATCATTATTGGTATGAAAACATTTTTCTCATTGAACTAAGAGAAAGTGATTGTATACATAATCCAATGTTTGATAATTGCAGTAGGTTATTGGTAAAACTGGCAGTGTTAGAAGCTGATGATTTAAACCTTTTACAGCTCAGCATTGTAATCTAGCTTTCCATTTTATGCCTTGTGATTAAACTTTTTTGCTGGTTTGTTAAAGGCAAATTTAAGCAAGACACGTAACTTTTCTATCTCCCAAGGTCAGTCAAATCCCCTCAGGATTTACTTTGTAACCATGTACAGTGCTTTGTAGAACTGTTATCTGTCAGCCATCTGTATGGGTCATGGCCATTGCTTGACCAGTTTGCTCTCCGTGTAAGCCTGAGAGAATGTTTTCTCTCTAGGTGACTCTCCTTAGGCACATTATATAACTTCAGTCCCTTTTCTATGTAGCCCCATAATCTCCTTGAACAGAAAATTTGGGAAACCTGTGAAACATAGAATGTTACAGCACAGGTTATCTTATGTCTTGAATCCTAATTGACCTTGAAGGGCTGGGGCCAAAATATTGACTATTCTTTTAGCCTTTCTTTTTCTCCAATTTTTTGTGCGCAAACTTACATTCTTAACCCTCCAAAAGAAAAGCTTAGTGATGCTATTACTCTATAACATAGGTACTTGAGCATAACAAGACTGTCTTTCTGAGTGTCAAACCTCTTAGACTTAACTTAAAATTGTTATTTTCTGTCAATCATTAATATTCTAATAAATCTCTACAGAATGTGATCAAAGCAGTTACACATTTTTACATAGACTTAGAAATCTAAGTATATACAAAATTGTAGCCTGTCAATCCTAAGGCATTTTTGCTATTCTCTTACTCTCATTTAATACTCTTAGTTGAACATTTCTGATGAAGTATTAGGGTTGGTACTTCTAAGCAAAATTGGAAAGCACCGCAAATAAAAAGAAATGAATGACAAAGGGCAAAGCAGATGGATAGTTAGAGCATGTTTATAAGAATATAATAGCTATCATTCTGTATTCCTTTGAAGTGTTTAAAGTATGTCATGAACATATAGTTTTAATTTGCAGAATTGTGCTTACAGTTGAGAAGCTTTTATTTACTAACTTTTCTAGCAAGCACAGCTGGCACAGAATTATCTTAGCAAAACTCATCAACAATGACAAAATATTTAATTTACTTAATAATTCTTAAAGAAGAAATGTGAGTTGCCTGATTTCAGCTTTCTGTGGTATCTGTCACTCCAACATATCTTCAAGTCTATAAGTTGAATAAAGATTTTAGACGAACACCAAAATATTCACAATACAAAAATTACCATAGAGGGAGATACATGACAATGAACATCCTATATTTAAAAATATATTTTAACGTAAGCAAGCACTCAAAATATTAAGCGAAAAATAACATTAATCAGATATGTTTTGGTCTATGTATCACAGGCATGCAATAAAATTTTTTAAATAATGTTCTACAACCAATACTAACTATATAAATATATATAATATGTATGTGATTTTATGGATATGTATGCATACTATATATATAGCTGTTATATCTTTTATTGAATTACAAAGGTATGGATAAAGGTCTCAAAGGACTCCAGAGCTTGCCTATGTCAAGTTTACCTTACACATCTTTAGTCACTGCTGTGGCCAGTAGTGGTATATAAGTGAAAGTAAATAAAGTCCTCATTGCTGACTTGACAAAGTATGACTCAATACTATGGCTGGAGGCAGCTTTTGAGTTTCACGCTCAGAATTATACTTCAAAGAAAAGCACTCCTAGGTCTCTTAACTGGCCAGAGCTTGACTGGCTTTTAAAAATTATGAACTTCAAAAAAAAATAATTATGAACTTCAGAGATTTAAAAAATCTTATAAATACGAGTTTCTTAAAGTAAACACTTTAGAAATGTAGAAGAGGTATCTCTTTATTTTATGCAAATAAGTCTATTGTTTATAATTCGTATTTGTTCCTTAATATTATTATGTAAGTAAGAAAACCATACATATTTATGTCATTAATGGTGCTAATGCAATTAAACATCTAAAGCCACAACACATAATTAATTCAGAATGTAACAAAGCTACTTTTCCTCAGTTGCGCCAATCGTTGTCATCCTTTATCGACTAAACTAGAAAAAATGTTCTGCTCTTCAGTTAAATTTGCCTTTGCAAGTCAGAAAGAATTGTCATAGCATTTTGGATGAACACTCAATGAATCTTTTTCTGAGGAAAGTCAACATTACTTGTTTGCAAATTTTGCTTGAAAATGTGTTCTATTCATATTACATAGGTATTGATTGTGCTATAACTATCTAACTAAAACTATAAAAATAAGCAAATTGACCATACCAAATGTCTAGGAAACCACAAATTTAAGGAGATTGGAAATAAATCAACATGTTTTAGCTATGGCCAATAAAATTAATTTGCGCACAAAAGAAAACTATATTCAATGAGCCTTAAATTAAGTGCTGCAATCATTTAAAAGGGCTTTAAATTTCCATAAAGTTTATATTTCATGGTCAATTTAACTAACTTTATTATTTTAAACTAGGTTGATTTCATACTTACAGATCCCTATTTGATAAAAATCTTGTGTACCCTGATCATGGTAATAAAAATAGAGCTCATACTTTCCCTTTATAGCTTTCCAATTAGCCTCAAAGGTTGTAAATACCAGTGTAAAGTGTGCAGTATTTTAAACAGAGGCAGAAATAGAAACATTAGCTGCAGCTGAGCCATTTGTGTGAGGGCTGCTAGATAATCATTTGGGTATTTGAACTCACTAAGTTTGGGATCGAATGCCACACTGGTGGAGAATTAGTGAGCGTATGGCAGGTGTACTGCACAACGAGGTAGTCCGGTCTCAGGAGGCATGATAGCACAGGTGAAGTGTAGAATGTGAGGGTCTGCATAAATGGTAACACAGCATAAGAGCTGATCAGTGAAGCATGTGATGGGGATGTAGATTGAGTACGCACCAAGCATCAAGCAAGCCCTCATGTTTTTTCTAACACAGTAGCATGCAGTGACAAAAGAGGCCTATGATGCAGTATTTAGTCAATGCATATATTTAGAAAATTCCGGATAGCTCGTTATGAGCCTAACAGCAGTGATGAACGTTCAGTTGCTAAGAAAGCTGTTTATCCTTTACTTCTTTCTCACACATACTTGAAATTTGTCCAGGAATGGAGATTGAACTGTATCTTACACAAACATAGAAGTGCTTTTTTTTTTTTTTCTTTTTTTTTTTTTGAGGGTGGTGGGGAGGGTCTATAGGGTGTCCAGGGTCTCACTGCCACAGTGGACTCACGGTGATCTGCCTACTTACAGCCTCACAAAACCTGGGAATAGCGCCAGCACTCCCAGTCTCGTTTGCCATCTCAGAGCACCCCAGGGATGGCACCAGCACAGCAGGCCCAGGACTGAACCCCCATCCCCTGTGCCCGCTTTCAGGTGCTTTAATACATTGTGCTATTTGGCCAGACCCGGAAGGATTCTTATTTATATTTCTGCACACAGTAATGCACTACGTACATGCAACATGTTATAGATATATAAATGCTATTTCATCAAAAGTACAGTGAACAAATATAATCACTAGTCACAATATTTTAATACCAAAATATTGAGATTACACACTAAAACTGTCTCATGTGAAATAAAATCACAGCTTTTATCATATAAATGGATATCATTTGTTAAATTACACATACACTGTACTGTATACGCTTTAATTTCTACTGATCTAACAGCAGGGATCAGAATAGCTGTGCAAACTTTTGGTCTTCACTCCCCACTAACTGTATAAATATGTATACTGTGCAGCAAAAGTGTGCTCACCTCTTTTATGTGTGTATCTCAAAAACCTATGCGGCACCATGTCCTTGTCATGTGGTAGTGTGAGGGCTCCAGGGTAGCATCACGGGAGGCACGGCTGCCATTCTACTGTGATGTGGGCCCCCTCAGCTGGTGCCCACTTGCTATCTGCCATATGAAGATTCAGCCCACAGGTTTTCTCCACACACTGCGCCTTCAACCCTGGACCCTCCAGGCTCCAGGCTTGTTAGCTTAATAATATGATGGATTATAACTTACCCAGTCTCCCAGTCTCAGAGGCCTTGTTAAAACAGAAAAAAAAAAAAAAAAGGTGTGGGGGGGCATTAAAATATTGCTCTGTGACTTAGGTGTCAATCCTCTCAGAATGTTAAGAGTAATGATGTATATATATATATATATATATATATATATATATATATATATACACACACACACACACACACACACACAATGTATATATGTAACCTTTTCGAGAGATAGGATTTCATTGTTTTACTATGTAGGACAGGACAGGCTGGCTCAAATACACATCATAACTCAGGCTGTCCTTGAACTTACAGTAATACAACTTGCTCAGCCTCCTGAGCTCTGAGATTTCAGGTTGGCTCTACCACAACTGGCTAATTTATAAAATTGTATAAGTATGAAACAAATATTATATATGGACCTACTAGAAAAGATCATAATGGACTTACTAGAAAAGATCATACAAATACTTATATAGAGAGAAGTTAAAAGCAAATATGTTGTGTTACAGTAACACTTTTATAACTAAAAACATACCTGTCATCTCAGAAAAATTGAAATTCTGCCATTATATGACTGAATCCTTATTAAAATGTGTAAATATGTAGTACAAACTTTTTAGAATATATTAAAACTGCATGTATATTGCAATATACAATTTGTTAGGTAAAGTCATTAAGTGTTTATGCTCAAAGTATGGATGCTTTCTCAAAACTTTATAATTTAAAGAGAAAAAGCATGCCAAATATTAGATAAATTAATATTTGAAATTATATAAAAAAGCTTGAGTTAACTGAATTTATACTTATGTTTCTAAACTGGCGAACTGTGTTTCCAAGTAGAAGTATTGAATTTACAGTACTTAATATCTCATCTTTCCAAAGTACATGGGTTTTCTTAAACATAAACATGTCACACTGAAGCCCCTGATCAGCAGCACCGCCCAGAGATTCAGTTCGTAAAACTGCATCCCCCGCAACGCGGCCAGCCTCACAGTCCCTCATTACTTCAAACTGTAGCTCCCTAAAGAAGCTCTTAATTACAAACTTGACTATGCGCTAAACTTGTCCACATAAATGATTTTAAAATCACTATAAACATACCATCAGTTAAGTAACTCTATTAACAATGCCAAGT
Source organism: Myocastor coypus (assembly GCA_004027025.1). Classification (NCBI taxonomy): domain Eukaryota; kingdom Metazoa; phylum Chordata; class Mammalia; order Rodentia; family Myocastoridae; genus Myocastor; species Myocastor coypus. The sequence goes on along the minus strand of PVJA010004090.1, from coordinate 250 downwards.
ACAGATCATTTACAAAATTAATTAATAGATTTCCATATTTTACCCTATTAAGCTGATTTTTTTTCAAGTTTCAATTTTTTATTGTTTAAATTTAACAATGGTTATATTACATATTTTCATCATCAGATCAGTTTAGATTAATACATATAGGTATATAAGATTGATCAAACAATTAAACATTAACCCTTCTAAATCAACATTACTTTTTTTTTCTTTTCCCCTTTCTTTTCTTTGAAAGTTGACATATTGC